>JBBPTS010000288.1:0-21347 GCA_038094235.1 Fistulinella staudtii | reverse complement strand
GGCTTTTTCGTTTCACTCTACTTTAACTACCCACTTCACCATCGACAACGGTCTTTGCTGAAGGCACCAGAAGAACCAGACGCTGCAACCATAGGACGATTAAAGAAGTAATGTCCACCAGAAGTTCCGTACCTCGCATACGCTAACAGGACTAGTGCCATCCTCGCACTTTTCCATCTCCTCCACCCCTCCTACAGACCTTTTTGCTGACGAACCGGCACCACTCGACCCAGAGGTAATAGCCTCCCATCAGAAATTCAACAAAGAGGCAGGCCTCTTCATCCAGAGCATCACCGACCTCATCGAGCAAGCCGAACGAAGGCAACGCTCCAACCGACTCGCCTCCAGCTTCTACGAGGAGCTCCAAGGACCCTACCTACTGCTCGAGATCAAGTACCTGGTAGAGAAAGCGGAAGAGAACGGATTGGATCTTCGTGGTACTGCGGACAGACTTGATACGTACAGTGGGGATCGCATTGCCTTTCTGAACGGGTTGAAAGAAGGGAGATTGGTAGGACCCTTAGGAGAGAAACGAGACGTATCAGAGATCGGAGTACAGACAGAGGAAGGCCCGAGAAAGAAGCGGGTAAAAAGGAACTACCCATACACGTCCAAAGCGAGAGCAGACCCTCGCTCCCCCCTCCGCCCCTCATACTTGTTGAAGAAGGCCAAGAAGTAAGGCCTTGGGTCAGTAGGAGATTGAAAAAAATCCCTCGTGTATCATTGCAGAGATAGCAACCCCCCTAATTCATATCCTTGTCCATTATGTCGTACGAAGAACAGCTCGACGCACTCAGAGGCCAACTCCAGGCCATGATTACCGAGATGAATGCCCAAGCCCACGAAATAAGAACGCTCAAGGAGCAAAGAGACAATGCCCTGGCGGCGAGTAACCAAAACTGGGCTGGGTCATCTACGGGTGGAAGTAGGATAGAAGCATTCAGAGACCCCGGAGAATATGACGGGTCAAAAGCCAAGTTTGACGAGTGGTGGATCAAGATGAGATCCTGGCTTCAATCAAACCCCTTTTTTCTGGTAAAAGCCAGATACAGCGACGGGACGGACAGGTTAAACCCCGTCACCGGCGAACAAGAGTACAACATCAAACTCATGGAGGGCATGAGAGCAGTGTTGTCACGCCTAAAAGGGCAAAAAGGAGGACCCTGGGCGCAATCGGAGCTAGAGAAGCTCTTACAAAGAAGGACCACCTTCAAAAACTGGGAGGACTTCGAAACAGAATTCGAAGGCCTAATGAAGCCAATGTTGCACCGCGACTGGGCAATGGTGAATATCACCAAACTAAGACAAGGGAAGGACGATATCGACACCTTCCTCGCCAAGTGGCAAGCGGCCAACAACCGAGCGGACCTAAGCGACGAACACGGGGTCCTCCTCCTAGAACAAGCAGTGTCTGATGAAATCAGACAAGAACTTTTCCGAATGGACCAACGGAGTCTGTTCATCTCCACCACCTTGACCAACATACGAAAAATTGGCAAGGCCTTTGAAGCATACCGAATGTATACTGGGCAGAATATACGAAATGCCCCACCACCCGCAATGGCTAGACAAGCCACCTCCAGCGGAAGTACCCAAAAGGGGGGGGTATGCTTCAACTGCAGACAGACGGGGCATCTCCTAAAAGAATGCCTGAAGCCGAAAATCTCCTGCCCCGAATGCAAGTGGGTCGGAGGAAAACACAAGAAGGAATGCCGAAAAGGCAACCGAAACGCCAGGGGTGCAAAGACGGCACAAGCCCCTGAAAGAAGAAGCGCGCCAAGAGAAGAAGGTGCGACCACATGGGAGGTAGCCGACGAAACTCCGCAAGTGTCTGACCCCTGGAATGAAATCAAGGGGAAAACCTTCAACCAAATGCAGGAGTATTTCGTAAGAAGGGCCTTCCAACAGAAGGGGAAAGGGAAGGCGAATTGAAACCAGAAAACCAATTCGCCAATAATAAGTATTCTTTCTTGGATGTAACAGAGACATATGATACACGGTCAGAGGCGTCTCTTGACGAGCGTGGTGCAGACCAGAAATGCATGCTTAATTCCTCTTGCAACACCAAGAAAGAAACGACACCCTTTCCGGAAGAACTTTACACCCAATCGGCCAGGGTCAAAGACGAAATAGCCCTGAAAATACACATATCCCCCGATCAGAAGAACCGTGACTGGAGCACAGTAGAAGCACTCCTAGATAGTGGGGCTAACGTAACCTTCATCGATAAGACATGGGCAGAAAAGCACCACATTCCCATGAGGAAGTTATGCCACCCCATCTCCGTCATCAACATAGACGGCACCCATAACTCCGCCGGACGGATCACACACACAGCCCAGATCCAAATCGATTACCAGGGACATCGAGAAAGGATAGAGGCAGAAGTTACCGACATCGCCATGTTCCCTCTTGTAATAGGGTTCAATTGGTTGAAGAAGCACAACCCGGAAATCAACTGGAGATCCGGAGAACTGAAGTTCACATGCTGCCCTCGCTCCTGCCACATGCTACAAGATAGAAGTGAATTCCTAGCCACATGTGATAAGGAAGAACAAGACAATGCCTGGGCAGCATACCACATTCGGGCCATGATAGAAAACCTGAAAGAAGAAAAGAAGCGATCCGCACAACTGGTGCCAACCTGCTTCCATAAATGGTTAAAGGTTTTTGAGGAGAAAGACTCCGAAAGGATGCCAATACAAAAACTGTAGGATCATGCCATCGATCTCAAAGAAACCTTTACCCCAAAGAAAGGGAAGATGATCCCTTTGGGACCAAAAGAGCAGGAAGAAGTCTCGGCGTTTATAGATGAACAATTACGAAAGGGGTACATTTGCCCCTCGAAATCCCCCCAAACATCGCTGGTCTTCTTTGTCCCAAAGAAGGATGGAAGAAAATGCATGGTACAGGATTACTGATATCTAAATGAACATACGGTTCGAAATAACTATCCGCTGCCCCTCATTTCTCAGCTGGTAGATAAGCTCAAAGGAGCAAAGAAATTTACGAAGATCGACCTCAGATGGGGTTACAATAATGTTCGCATCAAAGAAGGGGACGAATGGAAGGCCGCATTCATTTGTTTCAGAGGAGCCTTCGAACCCTTAGTCATGTACTTCGGGCTGTGTAATTCACCCTCCACCTTCCAGGCAATGATGAATGAGATCTTCACAGATTTGGAAGACGTTGTGGTCGTCTACATTGACGATCTCCTCATATTCACGAAAACGGATTCCCAGGAGGAACATGACTGTATCGTAAAAGAAGTTCTAAAGAGGTTAGAAGAAAATGACCTCTTCGCCAAACCAGAAAAATGCATATTCTCCGTGGACGAAGTAGAGTTCCTCAGAATGACGGTGGGAAAGGATGGAATCAAGATGGACGACGAAAAGGTGGATGCCATATGGGCATGGCCAAAACCCAGGAACCTTCACGATGTACGAAGCTTCCTAGGGTTAGCCAATTTTTACCACCGCTTCATCAAAGATTATGTATCCATCGCGAAACCCTTAACCCACCTTACGAAAAAGGACTTGCCCTTTCAATGGCAGTCAGAAGAACAAACCGCCTTCGACAGGCTCAAAGAAGCGTTTTCCACCACCCCTATCTTAGCCTTTCCAGATGACGAAACGGAGTATAGATTACAGATGGACGCATCGGATTTTGCCACAGGGGCAATCCTGGAAACGAAAAAGGAAGATCACTGGCATCCCATAGCCTTCTTCTCCCATGCCCTTAATGACACTGAAAGGAATTACCCGGTGTTCGACAAAGAAATGCTTAGCGTCATCAGGGCATTAGAGAAGTGGCATCACTACTTAGAAGGAGCACGCTTCCAGTTCGAGATCTGGAATGACCACGCAAACCTCCAGTGGTTCATGCAAAAACAAGATCTCAACAGACGTCAGGCTCAATGGAGCCAGTATTTATCCAGATTCGACTATGTCTGGGTGCACAAACCCGGAACGGCAATGGCTGCAGCAGATGCACTCTCAAGAAGGAGTGATCATGCAGAAGGAGTTGAGAATGACAATAAAGGCATCCAACTCATCACCCCAGATAAGATCCATTTGACATGCATCGAAGATGATGGGGACAGAATCCTAGACCAGATCCGATCGGAAACCCTACAACTTCGGGAATCGGAGGTCAATCAAATAGAAAACCAGGGAGCCAAGCTCTCAGACAATGGAGTTTTCAGGAAAGAAGGCAAGCTCTTCACACCGGAGAAGGTCCGCATGACGGTAATGACCACCCACCACGACATGCCAGTGGCAGGACATCCAGGAGTGGAAAAGACAATGAGCCTGATCCAGACTCACTACTATTGGCCAGGAATGACCAAAGACGTAAAAGAATACGTGGCTCGATGCCACATCTGTCAGAAAATGAAAACAGGAAACACGGCTCCAGCTGGCAAGTTACAGCCACTGGAATTGCCGAACATGCCATGGGAAGATATCTCTGCCGACTTCCTCACAGATCTACCCATCTCCCAAGGCTATGACTTGGTACTCGCCGTTATGGATCGATTTTCTAAAGAAGTAGAATTCGTCCCCTGTCACAAAACCATCAGCGCGTTTGAAATGGCTAAGCTCTATTTGGAGCGTGTTTGGATGAACCACAGACTTCCCCGAAGCATCGTGTCAGATCGCGGCCCTCAATTCGCCGCACAAGTCATGAAGGATCTGTACACACGCTTAGGAATAAAACCCCGCCTATCAACGGCATCACATCCACAAACGGACGGACAGACGGAGCGAATCATCAGGGACCTACAGCAATACCTTCGGTTGTTCATCTATGATCATCAGAATGACTGGAGCGAATGGCTGCCCATCGCTCAATTCTCCTATAATTCGAAGAAGCAAGCTTCTTCTCAGAAAACCCCTTTTGAAGTAACCAGGACCTACCCACCACGGATGGGAATAGAACCCGGTACCTCTAAAGCCCCAGCGGCAGACGACCTAGCTCAGAAGATCAAGCAAACCCTCGCGGAAACATCCGCTAACCTAGAAAAGGCCCAAGAGGCAATGAAAAAACAAGCCGACAAGCACTGATCTGACGCCCCTGAATACAAACTCGGCAATCAGGTGTTGCTTGCCACGGACAATCTCCGTTTGACACGGGAATCATGGAAGCTTTCTGAAAAGTGGCTAGGTCCCTTTCAGATCACACAGATAATCGGCTGGAATGCCGTTAAACTACTCCTTCCCTCACACATAAAAATACACCCAGTAGTAAACGTATCATGGATTAAACCATATAAGGAATGCCTTGACAGCCAGCCTGTCCAGAACCCAGGGCCAGTCCTAGTGACCAAGGACCGGGATGAAGAATATGAGGTTGATTTCATCGTTGATGCTCACAAACGTCGGAACAGATGGGAATATCTGGTGCATTGGCACGGATACTTGGAAGAAGACCGCACTTGGGAACCCGAGAAGAATCTCACCCACGCCAAAGAGGCGATAGTGGAATTCCATGAGAAGAACCCCAAGCTCCATCTACACGAGTCGTTCTATGAGAATTTCGGCCTAGAAAACCCTTACAAAACTCTTTTCGTACACGCCGTCACTTTCACATCCCCCCCAGCCACCCATTAGGGTCTTCAATGGAACTTGAAGACCATGAGAAGGGGATGGTGTTACGAATCCATAAAAGTCCTAGTGACTTAGATGAATCCTTTCGCTTTTGACTGACATAAGCCAGGTCATGTGACCAACAACGTGACACATCACATGACGATGAAGATCACATGATCTAGACGAGACCCGGACCACTCGCGACAAGTGTCGCACCCTTGGGCACCATTAGCCCATCTCCACTTTCCTTATATGAGGGGCACTGCCTCTTTAATCTCCATCCTGTGCAACTGGCACCGACATCAGATGTAACAACAAACACGACTATTTAATTTCCATTTCTTCTCTTCTAAAGACTTTGATGTACACGGCATCCTCATACTTCACTTATCACCCAATGGCAGATTATGCTCTTATGGTATGATTCCTTAGAATACAATTATGGTAGTTATGCACAAACATGTACACACCTCCCTATGAATATAAAAGGGTGAATCCACTGAGCGTAAAATCTCAGTCGGATTTACTTGAAGTTGCTCACCAAGCACTTACGAGACCTCCACTCAGTTCCCCCCTCCCCTGTTCAAAATCCTTTGAAAGGTCTTTTCGTTTCAGAGGGGGGAGCGAGGGTTGGATCTTGCTTTGGAAGTGTATGGGTACTGTCTCCTTGCCCACTTCTTTATTGGGCCTTTGTCCGTCTGTATGCCCATCTCTGATCTGTCTCTTTTCCCTCCTGAGGGTCCTGGGTGTCCTCCTTCCCTTAACTCGTTCAGACAATATGTGCGATCCCCACTGTACGTATCTAGTAGATCCATCAACCCATGAAGTTCCAAGCCTTTCTCTTCGACTAGGGTTACTAGGTACTCTGTTTCCAGCAACAGGTACGGGCCTTGGATTTCCTTGAAGAAGTCGGGGGCTTTCTTGTTCAGGCACTGTCTTTTCTATGCCTGATGCACGAGGTTGTCAATTTGTTGGATGAAGAGGTCGGCGTCCCTTTTGAACTTTTCATAGGACACTTCGACTTCTTGGTCGAGAGGGAGGGGTTCCTCTGGGAAAAGGTCTGTGGGAGGGGTGGAAGAGATGGAGAAGTGTGAGGAGGGCACTGGTCCTGTTAGTGTGCATATACAAAGGTACTTCTGGGGGACGTTACTTCTTTAATCGTCCAATGGTTGCAGTGTCTTCTGGGTGGGCCTTCAGCGAGGATGTTCTTATCGACAGTGAAGTTGGTAGTCAAAGTAAAGTGAAACGAAAAAGCCAACACAGTGACTTGAGAATAGAAATCGAGTAAAGGACTCAGGGGCTTTTAGGAGTCTGCACCACCAAGTTACTTTGACTGAGGAATCGTCCTCAGTAAAGTGACTTGGCTTATATATTTATAGGTTTTTGTATGTACATGTTGTGGATAATTACTGTAAGCGTAAATCATAGAATCATACCATACGAGCATAATTTGCTATTGGGCGATAAGTGTAACATGAGGATATGTCGTGCATCAAGGGTCTTTGGAGCCAATAAAGGCAGTGCCTTCTGAAATGGAAGAGAAGCAACAGAGATTAAATAATCATGTGTAACTTCTGATGCTGGTGCCAGTTTGCACAGGGCAGGGATGAAGAGGCAGTGCCTCACGGATAGGGAAAGAGAGGGACAGGCTATTGGTGCCTAAGGGTGTGACACTTGTCGTGAAGGATTCATTCCCATCTAGATCATGTGATCTTCATCATCATGTGATGTATCACAAGGTTAGTCACATGACCTGGCTTATATCATTCGAAAGCAAAGAAAAACATCTAAGTCATCAAGACTTTATGGATTCATAACAGCTGTAGCAGATGCACTTTCTAGAAGAAGTGATTATGCAGAAGGAGTTGAGAATGATAATAAAGGCATCCAACTCATATCCCCAGATAAGATCCATTTGACACATATCAAAGATGATGGGGACAGAATCCTCAACCAGATCTGGTCCAAAACCTTACAACTTCGGAAATCGGAAGTCAATCAAATAGAAAACCAGGGAGCAGAGCTCTCAGATGATGGAGTCTTCAGGAAGGAAGGAAAAGTCTTCACACTGGAAAAGATCCAAATGATGGTAATGACCACACACCACGATACACCTATGGCCAGACATCCAGGAGTGGAAAAGATGATGAACCTCATCCAGACTCACTACTATTGGCCAGGAATGACCAAAGATATAAAAGACTATGTGGCTTAATATCACACCTGCCAGAAAATGAAGACAGGAAATACAGCCCCAGCAGGAAAGTTACAACTGCTGGAACTGCCAAACATGCCATGGGAAGATATCTCCGCTGACTTTCTCACCGACTTACCCATCTCCCACGGCTACAACTCGGTCCTTACTGTTATGGATCGATTCTCTAAAGAAATAGAGTTCATCCCCTATCAGAAAACCATTACAGCATTTGAAACTGCCAAACTCTACCTAGAACACATTTGGACAAACCACGGAATACCCCAAAGCATTGTATCAGATTGCGGACCACAATTTACTGCACAAGTAATGAAGGATCTGTGCACACACTTAGGAATAAAACCCCACCTATCTATAGCATCACATCCGCAAATGGACAGACAGACAGAGTGCATCATTAGGGACCTACAACAGTACCTCTGGTTGTTCATCTGTGATCATCAGAACAACTGGAGTGAATGGCTCCCAATCGCTCAATTCTCCTATAATTCAAAGAAGTAGGCTTCCTCACAAAAAACCCCTTTTGAAGTCACAAGGACTTACCCACCACGAATGGGAATAGAGCCCGGAACTTCCAAAGCCCTAGTGGCAGATGACCTAGCTCAGAAGATTGAGTAAACCCTCACGGAAATGTCCACCAACCTGGAAAAAGCCCAAGAAGCAATGAAAAAACAAGCCAACAAGCACCAGTCTGACACCCCTGAGTATAAACTCGGCGATCAGGTATTGCTTGCTACGGATAACCTCCACTTGACACAGGAATCTTGGAAGCTATTGGAGAAGTGGCTAGGCCCCTTCCAGATCATTCAAATCATTGGCCAGAATGCCATTAAACTACTCCTTCCTTCATAAATAAAAATCCATCCAGTGGTAAACATATCACGAATTAAACCCTACAAAGAACACCTTGACGGTCAACCTGTTCAGAACCCAGGTCCAGTCCTAGTGACCAAGGACCGGGATGAAGAATATGAAGTAGATTTTATTGTGGATACTCGCAAACGATGGAACAGATGGGAATATCTGGTGCACTGGCATAGATACTTGGAAGAAAACCACACATGGGAACCTGAGAAAAACCTCACCCACGCCAAGGAGGCAATAGTGGAATTCCATGAAAAGAACCCCAAGCTCCACTTACATGAGACATTCTATGAGAACTTCAGACTAGAAAACCTCTACAAAACCCTTTTTGTTTATGCCGTCACCTTCACATCCCTCCCAACCACCCATTAGGGTCTTCATTGGAACTTGAAGACCATGAGAAGGGGATGGTGTTATGAATCCAATAAAAATCTCAATGACTTAGATGATTTCTCTCTTTCGACTGACATAAACGAGGTCACATGACTAACAACATGACTTATCACATGACGATGAAGATCACATGATCTAGAAGAGAACGAATCCTTCGCGACAAGTGTCACACCCTTGGACACCACTAGCCCGTTCCCTCTTTCCTTATATGTGGGGCACTGCCCTTTAATATCCATCCAGTGCAATTGGCACCGACATCAGACGTAACAACTTACACGAGTATTTAACTTCCATCTCTTCTCTCCCATTATAAAAGGCACTACCTTATTGTTTCCAAAGGACCCTTGATGTATAAACCACCCTCATGCCTTACTTATCGCCCAATGGTGAATTATGCTCTTATGGTACGATTGTAGGAAATTACGCTTATGGTATTTACATACACATGTACAAACATGATCCCATGAATATATATATGAGACACCAAATGGGACAACAGTCCTCAGTTTGGTTGTCTTGGAGTTTTCCCTTCATCAGGACAGACTTACAAGGCCACTACTCAGCTTTCTTGCACCTTCTATTCTGTTTTCATTTCACCTACTAACCCAAGGCCTTACTTCTTGGCCTTCTTCAGTAAGTATGAAGCATAGAGGGGGGAGCAAGGGTCTGCCCTTGCTTTGGATATGTATGGATATTGTCTCCTTACCTGCTTCTTTTTTGGGCCTTTGTCCATCTGGACTCCTATCTCTGATACTCCTCTTTTCTCTCCTGAGGATCCTATTAGTCTCCCTTCTTTCAACCTGTTCAGAAAGGGAGTTCGATCCCCACTGTACGTATTGAGTATCTTCACAGTACCACAAAGATCCAATCCTACTTTCTCTGCCTGTTCAACCAGGTACTCAATTTCGAGCAATAGGTACAGTCCTTGGAGCTCCTCGTAGAAGCTGGGGGCAGGTTGGTTGGAGTGTTGGTGAAACATGAAGACTTCCTAACTTCAAGAGTAGCCTATCAAAGGCATAGTGTGCTTATTCAGCAGGGGAGTGGGAGGACTGAGTCTGACTGGTAGAGTACGGCTGTAGGCGTGAGGTCCAAGTAAGCAAGACTGGGATTTTACCAGTCAAGCTACCCGGCTATATATATACAAAAGTACATGGCTGTGTCTATCCTAATCAAGTGCAGTCTTTATCTAGGCTGTGCATGAGAAGCAATAAGAACATCAGAAGGGTCCATCAGAAGACATAGCCAAGATAATGGTAATGAAAGAGGCATGTGTTACATGAGGCATAAGAATGGAAGCGACAGAGATGAACATGTGAGCATAATGGGCAATGCTGACTGATATGGATAGATGAGATCTTCCTTATGTCAGTGAGAGTGTGGAAAAGAGGAAGAGAAAGAGAAAAGAGACTAAGTCCTTGCAATCATGCACTTATCTGATAAGATATTGCAGAGTGCCGAGATAAGATAAGATAACTGGTCAATGGTGGAGAGGCTTGGGTTGTGCATCTATGCCTGTCCTCGCCATTGCTTCTAAGTCTAAAGCATGAAAGTAACAAGCCATTACATCACACCCCTTCTGAGCTCGAGATTCCAGATCAAGCCTTGGAACTTCAAAGGAAACTGCGCTGCAGTGGCGTTCATAAGGATTAAATAGTCTGAACTTATTGTAGAAGGCTTCATGTGTGTCAAGATGGCGATTCTTTTTATGGAAGTGGGCCAGGGCATCTGCAGCATGAGTGAGATTCTTCTTTGGTTCCCATGTGTGGTCATCTTCACTGTATCCTGCCCAGTGTATCAGATATTTCCAACTGTTTCTGCATTTCCATGCGTCTACAATAAAGTCCACTTTGTACTCTTCTTCCCGTTCATTGGTGGTCAAGACAGGTCCTGGTTCTTTCACAGGCTGCCCTTCGAGTTGTTCCTTATAGGGTTTGACTCATGACATGTTGACAACAGGATGAATTCTCATTGAGAGAGAGAGTCGTAGTTTAACGGCGTTGTGGCCAATGACATCTGTGATTGAGAAGGGGCCAAGCTACTTCTTGGATAACTTCTTCGACTGCCTGGTGAGGCGAAGGTTGTTGGTGGCCAGCAATACTTGATCTCCAATTTTGTATTCTGATGCATTGCTCCTATGTTTGTCTGCCTGCAGAGTCATGTGCTTTTGGGCCTTTTCAAGGTTTGCGGAAGTTTCCACGGGAGTTTCTTCTATCTGCTGAGTGAGTGTATCTGCAGCAGGTGCTTTGGATGTCCCCAGTTCTATTCCCATGCATGGAGCGTAGGTTCTGGTGACTTCGAAGGGGGATTTTTCAGTGAAGGCCTGCCTTTTCGCATTGTAACTGAATTGGGCAATGGGCAGCCAGTCCGACCAGTCTTCTTGGTGGTCACAGATGAATAACTACATGTACTGTTGAAGGTCTTGGTTGATTCTTTCTGTTTGACCATCTGTCTGGGGGTGTGCTGCCATGGAGAGCTATGGGCGTATTCCGAGGCGAGCACAAAGGTCCTTCATAACTTGCGCAGAAAATTGTGGTCCTCTGTCTGAGAAGATGGATCTGGGGATTCCATGGTTTGTCCAGACTCTAGTGAGGTAAAGCTTAGCAGTCTCTAGCACTGTGATATCCTTCTTACAGGGGATGAACTCCACTTCTTTGGAGAACCGATCTACTACCACAAGGATTGAGTCATATAGTGATGAGAGTGGTAAGTCGGTGATGAAATCGGCTGATATGTCTTCCCATGACATATTTGGCAGTTCTAGTGGTTGGAGTTTGCTGGCTGGCAGCTGATTACCTGTCTTCATCTTCTGACATGTGTAACAGCTCGTTACTTCCACACTTCAGACTTAGAAGCAATGGCAAAGACCGGCATAGACGCAACACCTCGCCCATTATGATGGTTATCTTTAACCCCTAGCGATGATCTTATCTTATCTTAGCATTCTCCAGTATCTTATCAGATATCACACGATTGCGAGGAAGATCTTATCTGAAGGGACTTAGAACTCTTTCTTTTGTTCTCGGACTCTTTCCCTTTCTTTCGCACTCGCTGACATATGGCAGATCCGATCTAAAGATACAGATCTCATCTAACCATATCAGTCAAGCACTGCCCAATTATGTTCTCACAATAATTCCCACCTCTTCCATTCTATGCCTCATGTCATACATGTCTTATTAATCTCCGCTTTCTATTTCTGTTATCTCGGCTATGCTTTTCTGATGAACTCTTCTGATGTTCTTATCACTTCTCACACACAGCCCAGATAAGCAGTGCCTCGATTAGGGTAGTTACACAGCCATGTACAGCCACATAGTATGTCTATATAAGCCCAAGGAACTCAGCTGGTAACCCCAGTCTTGTTCACTTGGAACTTTCGCCTAACAAGTGGATAAGCAGCCAAGTGGCTCACTCGGTCCATCCCCTCCATTGCTATATAAGGGAGAGCCCTAACCCGGTGTACCCCAGTCCCCTCTCATCTCTCCCTCGCTCCACGTCAAGGATCCTTGCACTCAGAAGATACAAGTGTTAGGTTCGCTTCACTTGTACAAGACTCTCAACAACCTGTACACAAGTCTGTACTCATTGCAAGAAGAAACCAAGGCATTAGAAAACAGTAACACACCCTCTATTTCATCACAGTGACTGCTAAGCTTGCCAGTGTCTGGCATTTTCTCAAGCGGTTCCTCTATCTCTCCCTCCTGTCGCTCGAGAGAAGAAGAGCAAAGACATCTCAGATTCCTTACTGATACTCACACCTTCCTAAAAGCAATCAACGCTGCGGTCACCATCCAGAAGGAGAGGTTCAATGCCGGAAGAAGCATCGCCAATTCATTCTACAAGGAGGTGAAACCAGAGTTCCTCATCTTAGAGACCATAGTGCTCGTGGAAGAAGTGAGAGCCCTTGGATTGGAATCAGCTGGTACAAGGGCGATAGAAGATTTGTTAGGTGGGGCAGTAATACGCACTGTGAAAGAAGAAGAAGTAGAGGTACCACTTCCCTGATCCCCCTCACCCATCGTCGTCTCCAAAAGAAGGGAGAAACAATACAATCCTGTTCCTTAGAAGAAACGAAGAGATGGCCCGACCAGAGACAGTTACTTGAGGCCCCACTCTAGTTTAAAAGAAGTTAGGAAGTAGGAAGATTGATCTGTTCCCAAAGTTCCCGATACTAAAAGAGAAGGACACTCTTTATATCTGCCTTAAAAGGAAAGAAACACTTTAGGCCAGGAACCCACCTGTAACGGCTTGCTATTTCCATGCTTCAGACTTAGAAGCAATGGCAAAGACCGGCATAGATGCAACACCTCGCCCATTATGATTTTCTCTTTCTTTAAACCCCTATTGATGATCTTATCTTATCTCGGCATTTCCCGGTATCTTATCAGATATCATGCATCTGTGGGATTGATCTTATCTGAAGGGACTTAGAAGTTCTCTCTCTCTTTCTTGGACTTATTCTTTCTTTTGCACTCACCGACATATGGCAGATCCAATCTAAGATACAGATCTCATCTAACCATATCGGTCAGCACTGCCCAATTATATTCTCATGTCAATCTCCGCTCTCTTCCATTCTATGCCTCATGCTACACATACCTTATTAATCTCCGCTTTCTATTTCTGTTATCTCGGCTATACTTTTCTGATGGACTCTTCTGATGTACCTATCGCTTCTCACACACAGCCATGTACAGCCACATACTATGTATATATAAACCCAAGGAACTCGGCTGGTAACCCCAGTCTTGTTCACTTGGAACTTTCATCTAACAAGTGGATAAGCAGCCAAGTAGCTCACTCGGTCCATCCCCTCCATCGCTATATAAGGGAGAGCCCTCACACGGTGTACCCCAGTCCACCTCCTTTTCTCCCTTGCTCCATGTTAAGGTTCCTCGCACTCGCAAGTCAGAGTTGTTAGGTTCGCTTCACTTGAACAAGACTACCAACAACCTGTATACAAGTCTATACTCGTTGCAGAAGAAACCAAGGCGTTAGAGAACAGTAACACACCCTCTATTTTCACACAGTGATCACTAAGCTTGCCAGTGTCTGGCATTTTCTCAAGCGGCTCCTCTATCTCTCCCCCTCGATGCTCGAAAGAAGAAGAGCGAAAGCACCTCCAGTTCCTCACCAACGCCCGCAGATTCCTACAAGCCGTCGATGCTGCAGTCACTATCCAGAAGGAGAGATTCAATGCCGGAAGAAGCATCGCCAATTCATTTTACGAGGAGGTGAAACCGGAGTTCCTCATCCTTGAGACCATAGCGCTCGCGGAAGAAGCAAGGGCCCTTGGATTGGAATCAGCTGGTACGAGGGCAATAGAAGATTTGTTAGGTGGGGCAGCCATACACACTGTGAAAGAAGAAGAAGAAGTAGAGGTACCACTTCCCCAATCCCCCTCACCCGTCGTCATCTCCAAAAGAAGGGAGAGGTGATACAACCCCGTTCCTCAGAAGAAGCGTAGAGACAGTCCGACCAGAGACGGATACTTGAGACCCTGCTCTAGCTTAAAAGAAGTTAGGAAGTAGGACGATAATCTGTTCCCAAAGTTCCCAATACTAAAAGACAAGGAAACTCTTTATATCTGCCTTTAAAAGAAAAGAAACGCTTTAGGCCAGGAACCCCCCTCCCTGAAGAAAAATGGCAACACTTTCCCAAGCCGATTTCAACTCTCTGATGGGCCGGATTGCCTCCCTCGAAAATGAAGTTGTAAATCTCCGTCTGTAATGGCAGACAATGGAAGAAGCTGCTCAAAGAGCAGACCAGAAGTTACAGGATACAGAAGATAGGGCCATGAAGGCCGAACACACAATCAAGGAACTCTCCCTCTTCATTAATATAGAAGCGACGGGAGTAGAAGCCGGAGGGTCAGGAATGCCCATCTCCAAAATCCAGATCTTCGCAGACCCAGGCAACTTCTACAGAGATCAAAAGAAGTTTGAAGAATGGTGGTCTAAGATGAAGACCTTCATAAAAGCCAACCCCCGCTACTTCTCCCAACCCGCGCTGGACATGGGCAGAGGAACAATGAAGGACCAACAAGGAAAAACGGTCATGATAGAAAATTTGGAGATGTGCATGTTTGCAGTTCTCTCCAGAATGAAAGGGCGGAAGGCCAGAAGTTGGGCAGAGGCAGAACTAGCCCAGATACATGAAAACAAGGTTAGGTTCGTTAACTGGACAGAGTTTGCAAAAACCATAGAAGACATCTTCTGATCTCAACTTCTCAAAGACGAATCCATGCAGGAGATCAAGGCACTCTCCCAAGGACACATGGATATCGATGCCTTCCTTGCGCAATGGAGGACACTCCAGATTAAGGCCCAGCTAGATGATAAGCATGGGGTAAACCTACTGGAATCCCAAGTAAACAACTCCATTTGCCAAGAGCTCTTCTACCAAGGACAAAGAAGTCGCACCATAGAAGGCACCATCGAAGAAGTCAGAAGGATTAGAAAGAACCACGAGGCATACAAGATCACCTCTAACCTTGGAAGAAAAGAGAAGAAGTGGGCACCAAGAGAAGAGAAGAAGGTGGCCGCTGCCACAACATCATCCTCCCAGAAAGGGAAATGCTTCAATTGCAATAAAGAAGGACACTGAAACGTAGGCAACCACTCACTAGTTGCAACATGAACGTCAGCCTCTATATCCTATAAAAGGGGGAAACGGAGCGTAGCAAAGGAAGGGACGGGAGTCCTAGTTGTGGAAGAGAAGGGATGGGCTTTGCTTCAAGGAGTGAAGGACTTCTGTATGTCGTCTGTTCACGGTTGATGTTCATATCGAACTGGGCAAAGGTGAGAGCTATTCTGCATCTGTCTTCGAGTGAAAGATCAAGTTAACAAAGCTGGGGAGCTTTGCCACTGGATCATTGCCATTAAATACTATCTACTACAGAGCACAGACCATATGACATCACTACATGAGGAGGGAGTATGTACTAGCATGCGTACTACATGAGACGGACTAGAGTGTTCTATGATGTCAATAAGTAGCGGTGAGGTAAAGATAAGGAAACATGTGATGGTCCAGACCATGACGTCATTGATAGCATAAATAGAACTGAACCGAGAACTCGCTGTGAGGTATCTAGCCAAACATGAGGTGAAGGTGTGGATGACAGCTTGTGAAGCGTGGGAAACCAAGGGGTTTAGGCCGGATTCACAACAGACACCTTGCCCGGGATTGCAGACAGCCAAAGAATAACTGTCAAGAATGCAAATGGGGCAGGGGTCAACACAAAAGAGAATGCTCAAAGGCAAAGAAGTTCACCCACAGAGCAGAGAAGAAAGAAGGAGGAGCCACATCTTGGGAAGTGGCAGATGAAAATCCTTGTATTGAAGATCTTTCCAAGGATCAGGAAGAAAGGTTACTTAGGAAGTTGGAAGCAAGGCTTAAGGGAAAAGCCAAGGCAGAGTAAGGACTGGGCCAGCCTCTGCCAGAAGTAACAGGTATTCGGTTCTAGAACATGAGGTATCTATTTCAGAAGAATCTCTCTCACAGTCAGGGGCGTCTCTTGATGAGCACAGTGCAGACTCTACATGCATGCTTGATTCCCCTATTCCCCCAAAGAAAATTTTGAAGAAAACCGAAAAACCAGAAGTCCTAGAAGTACTGGCCATGAGATCAGCCAGCATTAAAGGAAATGAAGTAATCCTTGATGTAAACATCTCAACTCAGAAGAGAAACTTTCTACCGGCAAAAGCACTACTGGATAGCGGGGCCAATGTCACTTTCATTGATAAACGATGGTCCGAAAAGAATAACATCCCTCTCAGAAGTCTCATTTGGCCTATTCCGGTGTTCAACATGGACAGTACCAAAAACTCTGCAGGCAACATCACCCACACTACGGACATAATAGTCGAATTCAAAGGACATTGAGAAAGAATCACCGCCGATATCACCAATCTTCATAAATTCGACCTGGTCATTGGATTCACGTGGTTACAGAAGCACAACCTGGAGATCGATTGGAAGAAGGGCACAATCAAAATGACCCGATGCCCAAGAAGTTGCTCTCTCCTGCAAAACAGGGGGGCATGGATAAATAGAGTAGAAGAACAGGATCAAGAAGCAGCATGACAGGCCTTCTATGTATGATCCGCCCTAAAAGAAGAAAAGAAGGAAACCATGGAAGTAACCATCCCAAAACGATTCAAAAAATAGATGAAAGTATTCTCCCAACACGAATCAGAATGGATGCCCATAAGAAAACCATGAGATCATGCCATTGACCTAAAGGAAACCTTCAAACCCAAGAAAAGAAGAGTAATTCCCCTATCAGTCAAAGAACAAGAAGAAGTGGCCGCCTTCATTAATGACCAACTAAGGAAGGGCTACATCAGACCCTCAAAATCCCCCCAGACCTCTCCAGTATTCTTTGTACCCAAAAAGGATGGGAGAAAGCGAATGGTTCAAGATTACCGCTACCTAAACGAACATACCATTCAGAATAACTACCCTCTCCCACTTATGTATTGCCCAGTTGGTCAACAAGCTTCAAGGAAGCAAGCTCTTCACAAAGATCAACCTATGATGGGGGTATAACAACGTAAGAATCAAGGAAGGAGACGAATAGAAGGCAGCCTTCATCTGTTTCAAAGGGGCCTATGAACCACTGGTGATGTACTTCAGCCTAATGAACTCCCCATCCACTTTCCAAGCAATGATGAATGAAATCTTTGCGGATATGGATGACGTAGTGGTTGTGTACATCGATGACCTGCTCATCTTTACCAAAACCACGAACCGAGAAGAACATGACAGGGTCGTGCAGAAGGTCCTAGAAAGGTTAGAAGAAAACGACCTTTTTGCCAAACCAGAGAAGTGCACCTTTGGGGTGTCAGAAGTAAACTTCCTTGGAATGGTAGTGAAACGAATGAGTGTTCTCCTCTATCAAAAGTGAAGTGATAAGATAGGGATCTTATCTATACTTCGTGACCTTGTCAACCCTATCTTCTGTAAGGGCAAAGGGCGAGTATTGATGATGTAACGAGTGCACCAATAGAGTGGTTGAGTAAGCAATGCCACTTAGCTACTGCCAGGAGTCTGACTGGACAATAGGGGCCGTAGACCGTAAGATCCAAGTAAGCAAGACTGAAGGGCATCTACTGCTAGCCCTTCCTCTTATATACATCTTCTGATGAGGCAGTGTAAGGCCTCATATGGTAAATACTGTATCGTACCATTGTGGCTATCCTGTAGCCATGTCAGTGTCCTTCTGATAAGAGAAACATGTGTTCTCCTCATGCTCATCAAATGGAAGAGAAGACTCTGTCTTCTATCTAGCCTTATGGCAACCTTATATGCCACTTCTAAGTCCTAGGATCATTCTATGATCCAATCTTCTTCATCTAAGATCCTGCCATGATGGGATCTTCTTTAAGAGATCTCAGGTCTCGCTTCTGGTGGTGGAGATAGTATGATCTCCCTTTCTATCCTTCAAGGATTCTCCTAAGTGTTGCTGATAAGATCAGGACTGTGCAATCATGCAATAAGATTTGGAGATTGCCGTGATAAGATAAGATTGTTGAAATCTAATCTTATTTCGAGTGTGCCGTTGCACGTAAGTGATAACGATAGCGATCGTTACAGGTAGTTGGACAGAACGGAATTAAAATGGAAGGGGAGAAGGTCAACGCCATACTAGATTGGCCCATCCCAAAAAGCACTTGCCAAGTTCGTGCTTTTCTTGGACTAGCGAACTTCTATTGAAGATTCATAGAAGACTTTGCACAGGTCGCAAGGCCGCTGAATGACCTCACCAAGAAGGATAGAGTCTTCAGCTGGACAGAAAAGGAACAGGAAGCTTTCGACAAACTAAAAAGGAAGTTCGTCACTGCACCAGTGCTAGCTTTTTCTAACCAAGAAAGGGAATACCATTTGGAAACGGACGCCTCTGACTTTGCCACAGGAGCAGTCCTATCTATCAAAGGGGATGACGAGAAATTCTGACCAGTCATATACCTCTCGTATTCCATGAGTCCCGAAGAAAGGAACTACCCGGTCTTTGACAAGGAAATGCTCAGTGTCATAAGGGCATTAGAAGAATGGCGTCATCACCTCGAAGGAGCCAAGCACAACTTTGAAATCTGGAATGACCATACAAAACTTCAATAGTTCATGCAAAAACAAGACCTATCCAGAAGACAGGCACGATGGTCGCAATACCTTTCCAGATTCAACTACCTTTGGGTCCACAAACCTGGTACCCAAATGGGGAAAGCCGACGCCTTATCCAGAACAGAAGATCATACCGCTGGAAAAGAAACAGATAACACAAACCAGCTCATGATAACCCCAGACAAAATCCACTCAATGTAGATAATGGATGATGGGGACAATTTGAAGAATTCAATTCGCAATCACACACTTATGCTCAAAGAATCAGAAGTCCAGAAGATAGAAGCACAAGGGGCACAGCTTGATGAAGAAGGATTGTTTCAAGTAGAAGGATGAATATTCGTCACATCAGAAGATCAGATGGAAATATTATGACTCCATTACGATACCCCAGTAGCAGGACATCCTGGGAATGAGAAGACAATAGATCTGGTCAGACGCCACTACTACTGGCCCGGAATGACCAAAGATATCAAAGACTACATGGCTAGATGCCACACATGTCAGAAGATGAAGACAGGGAATCAGCCACTGTTACGAATCCAATAAAAGTCTCAATGACTTAGACGTTTTCTTTCGCTTCCATCTGATATAAGCCAGGTCACATGACTAACCTCATGACACATCACCTGACAATGAAGATCACATGATCTAGATGAGAATGAATCCTTCGCGACAAAGTGTCACACCTTTGGGCACCAATAGCCCCTCCCTCTCTTTCCTTATACGTGAGGCACTGTCTCTTCATCTCCGCCCTTGCAACTGGCACTGGCATCAGAAGTTACGAAACACACGATTATTTAATCTCTGTCACTTCTCTTCCATTTCAGAAGGCACTGCCTTTATTGGCTCTGAAGACCCTTGATGCACGATGCATCCTCATGTTATACTTATTGCCCAATAGCAAATTATGCTCATATGGTACAATTCTATGATTCACGCTTATGGTAATTATCCACAACATGTATATACAAAACCTATGAATATATAAACCAAGTCACTTTGCTGAGGATGATTCCTCAGTCAAAGTAACTTAGCGGTGCAGGCTCCTAAAAGCCCCTGAGCCCTTTACTCAATTTCCATCTTCAAGTCATTGAGTTGGCTTTTTCGTTTCACTTTACTTTGACTACCAACTTCACCATCAATAAGAACATCCTCGCTGAAGGCCCACCCAGAAGATGCTGCAACCATTGGACAATTAAAGAAGTAATGTCCCTCAGAAGTACCTTCGCATTTGCGCACTAACAGGACCAGTGCCCTCCTCCTACTTCTCCATCTCTTCTACCCCTCCCACAGACCTCTTCCCAGAGGAACCCCTCCCTCTCGACCAAGAAGTCGAAGCGTCCTATGAAAAGTTCAAAAGGGACACCGACCTCTTTATCCAACAAATCAACGACCTCGTGTAGCAGGCACAAAGAAGACAGCGCCTGAACAAGAAAGCCCCCAACTTCATCAAGGAGATCCAAGGCCCGTACCTGTTGCTGGAAACAGAGTATCTAGTAACCCTAGCCGAAGAGAAAGGCTTGGAACTTCGTGGGTTGACAGATCTACTAGATACGTACAGTGGGGATCACACACGTTGTCTGAATGAGTTGAGAGAAGGACGACGCCCAGGACCCTCAGGAGCGAAAAGAGACAGATTGGAGATAGGAGTGCAGATAGACGAAGGCCCGATAAAGAAGCGGGCAAGGAGACAGTACCCATACACTTCCAAAGCGAGATCTGACCCTCGCTCCCCCCTCCGCACCTCGTACCTACTAAAGAAGGCCAAGAAGTAAAGCCTTGGGTTAGAAGGAGACCGAAAGAAGTCCCTCGCATATCACTGCAGAGATAGCCACCCCCCCAATATAATCTACTTCCCTCATCATGTCATACGAAGAACAGTTCGAGACCCTCAGGAACCAGATGTGAAGCGAACCTAACACTGATGACTTCTGCGTGCGAGGATCCTTTACGTGGAGCAAGGGAGAGTGAGAGGAGGACTGGGGTACACCGTGTGAGGGCTCTCCCTTATATAGCGAGTGAGGGGTGGGACCGAGTGAGCTACTTGGCTGCTTATCCGCTTGTTAGGCGAAAGTTCCAAGTGAACAAGACTGGGGTTACCAGCCGAGTTCCTTGGGTTTATATATGCATGGAGTGAGGCTGTACATGGCTGTGTA
>JBBPTS010000287.1:4447-21362 GCA_038094235.1 Fistulinella staudtii | reverse complement strand
ACCGCCAATGGTCCCACCCATCTTCGTCAACTATTCGCTGACGAGGACTCTCAAGCCTGCATCAACGTCCTCAGGGAAACCGGTGCCATCATTGCCAGTGGTAGTGAAGACAGGATTGAACGAGCCCTCTCGTACTTTTATAAACACCAGTCCTCCTTCCAGGCATTGCTTAGCGAGCCTACGTGCGTTGCACCTGCAATCATTCCCGTGCTTGTACTCACCCGAACTCAGAGACCCGCGACTCGACTCGAACCAGGGCTATTTGCAAGAAGAAGTGCCCGACGACGACGAAGACGATCCGTGCACCGACACATGTTCTGACACGGTAGAGGTAGAGGTGTGTGCATCATCTTGTCCAACACGCGTGTACTTATTTCCTGTAGGATCAGCTTGATGACCTGAAGGATAAATGTGGCTCGGATGAGGTGATGCACATTAGATCATGTCCCTGCTCCTTACTAACGACGTTGCAAAGTCCGATAATCAGTCTGACGAAGAAATTGCGCATACCGAACAATCATCGTTGGAAAACAAGGATGAAGACGAAGAGGCCAAGAAGGCATCGGGGGACGGACAGGGCCGGAAAAAAAGGGTACGTTTTAGCACTTCCTTTTGTGTCGGTGTCCATGGATTTCATCGCCAATTTCAGGTGGCAATGGGAGACACGAAGCGCACACCTAGTCTACCTGTAGTGCAATATGGGACTAGATCCATCACCGACAGTTTATCGGCAATGCTGCGAAGCTTGCTTGACCTCGTAAAGTCAATTATGCCTGGCCGGGGGGAATAGTCCATCTCGGAGCACACAAACCTCCACATATCACACTTTTGTTCCGCATGATATATCACACAAATTACAAGCCATATCTAACATACAGTAAGAATACATGTACTTGTTGCGCGTCATACCCGTACACTCATGGATGCCCGCTACCGAATGACCCCCAATGTTCTCAAGCTCCACACCACCACCATCACTAGAAAGCTACATATAATAGCAAGTATCGTGACCGTAACAGTGTTCCTTGAAATAAATATTTCAACGACTAAAGCAGAAAAGAAGAGCAAGATCCTTGAGACATATACGTGAGCAGTGCGAAAGAAAGCAGCATGTGAGAACAACGTACGACCAGATAAGCAGCGCCATGGGGAGGCTATGTGTGAATGCAAGCGACGTCATCCCCACTTTTTGACTGACGTTCTTCATAGCATTTGCCTGCGCAAGATTGATAAATCAAATCTCGCCCTCCGAGAATGGGGTGATACGCACCGCAACATCTACGCGCGTCATTTCTGGGTCGCTGTAAACATTGAGCAATGCGAGGGATAACACAACAGAGGCAATCGTTGCGAGCGCGGAAGCATGGACGAGGATCTGCACTGGTGTTGGCGTTGAGACGCCCAAAAAAGTGAAGTTCGCCGTCAGCATGACTGTTGACTGTTTGCTGTCAGCTGCACCAAGCATACAAAATAAAATACTCTTACAAATATTGTACAACGGCTTAGGTCGTTTGTAGCACTGGCTACAAAGGCCTTCCAACGGGGATGGATAATTATACGGTCGGTCCAAACGCGCCTCAGACGCTCAGCATGATCTTTGAGTAAGGTGAAGAGCAACAAGTTTGTGATCTTGTACACCCAACTACCTTGCTGCTCCTCCCCAAATATGGACATACCTGCGTCCAGGCGCGCATACTTTTGCCCGAAAAAGTTGACGAATCTGGTTTCCGCTATCTGCGGGTGAGCCTCAAACCAACTGCAACTGAGCCGAATAAATGTACCAAATTTGCTCATGACCCGTGCTACGTATCATCAACGAGATGATTCCAGTCACATCAGCAATACACTTACCGACCACGCAGAAACTGTACTCATTGGGGGCATTCACGTCATCTTGGCCAACATCAAGGACTGGGACATAGACATGCATCGAGAAAACGTACGTGCCAAGGATTTCACAAGTGATAGCAGGGAAGTTACTTCTTCTCGAGTAAACGGGCTTAGAGAGGTATCGGACAAAACTAAATCTATATCGAATGAAAATATGCACCAACCGATTTTTCGACGTACGTACCGGCCCCTGCATAGCTTAGTAAACCTCTGAGCTCTCGAAGCGTAGTCGCAGGAAGGACGCGATTGTGGGGGTAGTATTCCAGATGACACCTAGAAAGAACTTGGGAACAGACTGGGTGCGGACGATGAACAGATATATGACCATTGGATGGGCGAACTCACCATAAACGCAAGGAAATGCCCTCACCAGTAATATTGTTCCATGAGGTATTCTGTGAACACGTTAGAATGGAAACAAAGACATAAATCGCACCACACACTGATCTGAGTCAAATCAGTGACCCCTTTGAACTTTTCTCCAAAAATATCTTCCAGAACGACCATTTTCTGCCAAAATAAACGACGACTGGCATGGTCCACAAAGTAATAGCGGAAACGGGTGGAATCTTGAGAGCCGATATTCAAAACAAGTTCCGTCTGATCTTCTAGTATGTCTTGTGATTCATTTATTAGAAACCTCGCCAAGAGCAGAATCTCATCCGACCGCACAGGTGGGTCCGTGCCCGTGTCGTTGAGGTACGCGTCCGTGATGATGGTCTGTGAACGAGGTCAGAATAACCCAAGGTAAACATGGGTGAGCTGTACTATATCGCCTGATTTCATCGACTCCCTTCGACGAAAAAAGACATTGCCTTCTGGATGAACGAGCTCTTCCCAGCCCTCGTATAGAGCAAGTGGCGCCCTGACAAATCAACCAATCAACGATCATGTTCACTCAATAATCCGCAGACGTACACGGGATCCCTCTTTCCAGCAGGTATAAAAACGCTCTTAAACTCTCTATTGGCGATATATACGGGTGAAAACGGCGTTCAGAGTATTGTCAACTCACCCTGGATTTCGATGTGGCGTATACCGTCGCTCTTCGTCAGGAATACCTGGATCAGGCCCCCGATAGAAGCGAGCTGGCCCTGTTTGAACACTGTGTTCAGATGTGGCGGTTTCGCGTCGTGTTACCACGTTGAGTGTAAGATGGCTAGCATTATCCGCGCTCACAATATGTGAAGCCGGAAGCGTGTGTGAAGGCGGCGGAGTATGCATGCGATGGGACCAGTGGATAGAGTGAAGGCTCGAAGCTAAAGAAAGAGCTGTTGAATAACGCAAACATTAGCAATAAAAAGACCCACAGAACTTGGGGCGGTTGCAGAGTATGAACGTTATGAACCCTCAACGTACCAACTTGAAGATTGCGCGCACAAGTGGCCAAACACGCTGCTGCATGAGCGGTACCACTGCACGTTTGTGCGCAGGATGCCCGCCAGCGGCTACTTGCCGACTTGCCGCGCGCCATCATTTGCTCTTATGTAAGCCATCCTCGGCGACAGTCATTCATCCCGACATCTTACGAATGGACGACGCGTCTTGGACACATACAACGTCCATACCGTCTTATGTACGAGTGTATGAAACATGCACCAGACAGAAAAAGTGTCCGATAATATTCGTAGGTACTCGGGGTGACCAACTTGAGGCCGAGCACGTGCTCAGGCCAGTTAAATAAGCTGACTCACAGGATTGCTTCATCGTTTTCAACATCGGATTCCGGCAAATGCTCTTGTCCCATTTATATCGCTCCTTATCTTCTACCATCAGGACGCCCGTCCAAGCCTGCTTCTTATCTTCTTCTACCACTACATCGTCGTCTTTGCTTGCCCAGCCCAAATACACCATGACGTCTGTCCAACAATTCGTTGATGTGAGTGCTCCCAAGGCCTGTTGCAACACATACTAACCGTGTTCTCGAATGGCTGTAGGACAAGATCGCGCAGCACAAGATCGTGGTCTTTTCCAAGACACACTGCCCTTTCTGTAGAGAGACCAAAGATTACTTTAGGACCAACTACCCCAGCGAAACGGTCGAGATCGTCGAGTACGTGTACCATCGTCTTGGGGTCTCAAAACCGAATACAAATGGTGTGACTCACCCTCGATGGCAGACTAGACAAACGAAGTGACGGATCGTCTATCCAAGATTATTTGTTGCGCAAGACGGGCGCTCGCTCTGTTCCTCGAACCTTCATTAGTGTGTATACCACTCTTCTTTCCCGTCTGTTCCTGATCCGGGCTACACTCTCAGATGGTGAATTCGTTGGTGGCAATGACGATCTGCAGGACAAGCCAAGGGACGAAGTTACTGCATTGATTGCAAGGCGTGCATAGTTTAACGTTTATATCTATGTAAGAGCACAACGAACCTGATAATACATACCTCAGATGGACGTAACGCACGCCAACCAAAGCTGTGACCACGTTTGCTTTCAAATCATGAAATCGGTGCACAGCTGGTCAGAGGACACTCGTAACCAAGGATCAGAATTAGTCAAGTACCATCTTTGTCATTCATTGGTGCAAGTACCCGAAACGTCGACCTGAGGGCGCTGAGCATTCCCAACGGTTAGACGTTTTTCCTCTCAGGCACAACGGACATAACAGGCCGTCGCCGCCCTGCATTACGACGATCTCCCTACTTTCTGGCATGCATAACTAAGCACAGGGTTCAGGCCCAGGGACGAGACACCAAAAACGTCTGAAGTGTCGAGTCTGCATCATGAAAAAAGCAACGCGTTTCGGGTCGATCGCCAGTGACCATATCCGAGGACGCTCCCTCGTTCATATCCAGCCCAAGCGAAAAGAATGAAAACGAAAGGAAACATAAACGGAGACCGAGGATACGCGCCAACCGCCTTCACGTCCCTGACCACATTCAGACGACCGAAGTGTCCCTCTCGACAAAATGAGCAGAAAAAATAGCCGACCGGGTTCACAGGTATGCTATTCATACCCTCACAGGATCTACCCTCACGGTCGATAACGTCGTTTCCCCTGGTTCTCGAGAAAGGGGCACCAAAAAAAAAGGTTCCGCGGATGTGCAGCGATCGTCGGACTCGGCGCCCCCCAGCAACGGATAATGTTGGCGCCTGTGTGACCCTTGCCCCAAGGGGATTTATCGGATGTCGACATCGTCTTCGATGGGATGCGGCTCAGCGCAGAACCGTCGGCTCCAGGTGACATCCCTACTGTGTACGACGACCGTGAGATTGGAGACGATAATGTCCCCGCCGGGGTCAACAGCATCTGATACACATGTCCTGACGTTGCCAATTCTGACTTCAATTTGGTCGCCCCGGATATTTCCGTCGATACGCCGAGCACCTTTATCGTCTTTACGTGAAGTGGATCAAGGATGTCTGGGCCTACCCCAGAGACTGAGACATGTGGAGGCAAACAGACACCGCTCTGACATCTAAACGTCAACATGGCAGCGCACCTAGAACCACGGTTCTGGGAGGGCCTCGGGGCCGATTATGAGCCATATGTATGTACCTGATTCAGCCACACAGCTGCTGAACAAGACGCTCTCTAATCATCGGGCAATGGGAGCAACGCGTACGACGTCAAGTACGTACAGTATTCTCGGCGGTCGCCTGTTTCCAGTAAAGTCGTGCCGCGCAGCCCAAGTTACTCATGGTGCGGCGCTACCTGGGATACTTGATCAAGTAGAGCGGACTAACCAACTGAACGTGTAAGAGTCCTGACAAGCGAGAAGAACTGTCGTCCACGCGGACATTACATGTCTGTCATCATCTCCGCCCGAAGTCCAGCCCTATGAGGGCAACGAAATGGAATCCAGGACGTCTACGAAGTCAACCCTAGGGTCGTACGCTAAGGAAGAAGGAAGCAAGATCCCAAGAGATGAAAACGCAGGGACATCAAAACGTGGGGAAAGATGGATCCAAGATTTCGGCGTAGAGGTTGCGAGGCGGTGGAAGGACGGGACGGGTGTGACGGGCATCAATGTCAAGCGGAAATAACGACCAAGGGGGGGTCACGGAAGGAGAAGTGTCTCGATGAGCAAGGGAACTTGATAACCGAGCATCAACGTACGAGTTGGATAATGCCAGCCCGTTCGGCCGGAGGGAGCATATTGATTTGTTCTGGAGTCATGGCGATGACACGCATAATCATGGCCTGGGTGGGAGTTATGAGATATAATTCAGCGCGTAAAAACTATTAGCAAGATCCCAACGGGACAGCACAGGATGTTGCACTCTGGATTTTCCGGTATGCGGATCGCGGGAAAATGTATTAACAATGTATATCAACACTACCTTTTGCTCTTCTGGTATTGATGCCAGTGCGTCCGGCAAGCTGACAGTATTCATCTGTGGCGCAGCAGGTGGCGGCGTTCCGAACGGGGTAGATCCTGCATATTGACCCTGCCCTTGCGCCGGGTATGGTATCTGGTTTGATGGTTGAGGTGTATGTCCGTGTCCGTTATAGTGAGGGGATGTATGCGTCTGTGGTGTAGGCGTACGATACTGCAAAAGGTGTGGGGGTATAGCGGAGGCCGGTGGGACTTGAGCGGGCACTGGTGCAGGCTGTGGCGCAGCTGAAGATGGCGCAATGCTTGCAGAGTACGTAGTGAGCGTTTTCTGCGAACAAATACAGTTATGAATGTGAGATGATCAAAGTGAGACAGAACGTTGATGTCGGTGTCATGAAAGGATAGCAAAATAAAAAATCTCAGATAAAAAAGTACATACCTGGAGGACTTGAACATCTATGGCGTTCATCTTCACCATGAGTGCTACCAACGCGTATGCTATTTGCGGTGTTGACGTGAGGATGGATCGCGCTTGCTGCGGCGTAGTTTTCTGGCACACAAGGACCCTCAAACATGCGACGGAAATCATTGATATCATATGGTACACACCTTGAGTTCGAGCATGAGCTCTATGAGCTGATCTTCTTGGGCGGTGGTCATGATGGAATGACCTAGCTTACTAAGCAACCACCGTCCACATCAACCCCGACGCATGGCTTAGGCCTGGCTTGTCTCCTCTCAATCACCACAGGTTCAGGAAGAGTTCCATTCCACTGTCTGAAGGATTAATATGCATACACCACATGGTCGTACGATGTGGTTTCATATTTCTATACCCGCTCTAATCGGCAGGACGCTGGTTAGGTGGAGAACGAAGCAGCTCATCCTTCTTTCGCGGGTATCATTTCTGATCTTGCACCCGTGACGCGAGGATAGCCATCCTGTGCCGCTGCCAAATGTCAACTGGGATTCCCGAAGGATTTGTCACTTGATGACGATTCACATTTCAGGACGCGAGGCATCTTGAGGTTCTAGATCCGGGTCCCTAGCAGTGGACGCTCGGATACACCTCGACGATCTTGTTGAAGACGCTCGTCCTTGAACATTCGCTTCAGACTCCAGCGCGTTGCAACGCTGTCCGCGCTGCTCGATCGCATCTCAACTGCCGTCGTCCAAGGGAGTAATACGACACAACCGAATTGGCACGTCACACCACTCTGGAAACTTCACCTGGTCCGACTGTTTCGACATCAACGTGGTCGCTTCTGAGCTTCAAAACCGAATGTACGTGCATACTCGGTTTCCCCATCGAGACGCCATCTCTGCTCAATCGACGCGACGCAAGTCGCCTGCTATAACCGTGCACGAGCATCCCTCTGTTCGGTTGTAAAACGTGTTCAATCGCGATGGCTACGGTATCGCCATCCCACTGCCGGCTAACGTGCGCTCTCTTGCAGGTCCGCCCTTCCTCCCTACCAAGGCAACATGATGTCCTCACGTGCCACGTTCTTTTCTAGCTCTTCATTCCATCCATCGAGCCCATTCATGCTCGTATGCTCACCGGGTGTGCTCCTCGCCGGGTGTGCGTTGAAACAACGAGGATCGTCGATCTGCTTTTTGTAATTCAGTGTTGCACCTGTTTAACATCCCTTCTTCTAGCCACGTGGCTGATCTTCTTATTCGGTTTCCTCTATTCGGTCCTCCTAACGGGATTCTCGGCACATCGGCTATGTCTCGCTCCCGTCGACGCGGCTCGCCAGGCTCGCAGAGTCGCCTCGAAAGTTGAAACCTTTTCTATTTACGTGATGACGTTTATTCATCGATACGGTGGTTCCTCAGCGCTTGCGCGTACGCTTGTTGGCGCGTATCAAATTCATTATAGGAGAAAAAAACGCCAATTAGACGAGCGGGAAGCATCCTTCAGAAGCATGATGGGCCACCAAAAACGATGTGCTAGACACCTTGTTTCACTGACCATGTATGAAAATGGCGCTGCGCTCCCCCTTTGCTCACGACAATATCGAGCACGATCGTGGTTGTTCGCATGGTTATGACACGGACTCTTTGACTTGTCAAGCGCGAAGTAACCCTTGCTCACTGTTCCCACAGATCTGGCAGAATACATTCCTATCGCGGAGGGGACGATCATTTAAGGTTCTTAACCTAATCCTTTCCCGTTAGCTCACAGGAAGGAACCGAAGAATGCGCAGCACTAACCATTGTACATTAACCCGGCAGAAAGCGATACTATCACAGCCAGGTTCTTAATGATACAATAATGAAATATGTACCCTAATGTACAAGTCTAAAAGTCTTTGGTGTATCCACACACACGCCAAGGGTGTGCATATACCCATGTATGTATGATATGAGGAAGAGACTTGTGACAGGCTTCCCATCGCCTTGTTCACCCACCCTTGGAGGGTATCAGATGTTGAGATGGACGATGCAAGGCACCCTGGATTGGGTTTCGGGGCAGCGCGTACGTGTCCTTGCCCCCCTTCTCTGCTCTCATCCTCCCAGAGATCGTGAGCATCACATGCAATCGGGCTAAATGAGACTCTGCCACGCGCCACACCATGAGTAAGCTAGCCTTGTCCGTCCGCGTCCAACACGTCACCTTTCTCTACTTTTTTTTTTTTTTTTTTCTTCCTGCACCGCGTGTCAGCGATAGCGCGTCCCGACGAACCAAAGACTGAAGACCGAGGACCGACCATGGGGCGAGTCAGCATCCGCAGTCCCACCCGTCGCCGAGCCCGTCCGATGAGCACCCTGCCCGCAGCGCTCCATCCTGTGTCCGTGGGGCCATCAACGCCAGCATGTCATGGCCACATCCAAAACGCTATCCGCAGACCCCGTGTCAAGGGTATCACATCATCCACGCCCCCACCCCCCCACCGGACCATCCATCCCTTCGATCACTCACCACCACCCCCATGACCCCCCGGCTTCCAATGCGGACCTTTAGCCGAACGAGCGCGGGTGACATGCAAACAAAAAAGACACGCGCTCCTAGAAAAGAAGCGACACCAGATGCCGCATCGTGGAGTCCCATGATGCATCGCATCTCATCACATCGTCCAAAAGAGGAGGGGTTAATGGGTCGACGTGATACCCTCTTGTCATCCATGTCGTCATTCGAAATGAAAACAATTAAAAAAAAGGCAATGGAAAACGCGTGTGTTCATTCTAGCTTCGACACCCCGCTTAGACTTGCGCATTTATCAACTTTACCAGGTCGGGTCAAGGCGACCGAAGCATCTCTCTTTTTTAGTGTACCGAAGAACGTACCGAATAACAAAAATGAATGGAAGCGAGTTGATATCTACCGCCCGAGGCTCACTATGAACGTTACCGGCATAATCTCTACCCGCAGGAAATTGAACATGAGCACCCAGCACTATCATGGCAAGTGCAGTGTGCACCGCCTCACGGTTAGCATCACCGCCGGTGACGACCCAAAAAGAGAATATGTATATTGGAAAATCATGGCAAAAATAAGCAACGAGGAACGGCACTCCGAGTCCATCGTGCAACCTTGCTCCCAGGGGCCTCTGGGTGATGCATGATGAACACGTCCGAACCGATCACCGACCAAACGAACCCGAAAGCGATGCGACACCCCTGATTTCGTACCCCAAACAAGTGCTTATCCTTATCTCAGGGCCTCAAACATCGGATCGTCTTCACCAACGGCGATAGCGGAAAGGGGGAACACAATGTCTAAACACGGGTTGGCAGTGGGGACAAACGGTCGATCAAAGTTTAGATGGGTTCGTCCACGTCGGTCGACGTTTCTATCCGCACAAGCAAACAGACCGTAGCCGGCCCGGGAGAAGAAGAAAAAAACAAGGACGGTTCAGTTTAGTCCCGCGCATGGCACAAGATAAGACCAGATGTACCTCCGCGAAGGCTGTAAGACCCTCCTGAAAGAAAAAAGGCGATGTGTCATTCATGTGCGCTGTCAAGGGAATATGAAACCTGAGGACTCGCCTTGATGTTTTCCCCATTGTACAATCGTTTACTCACGACGCTCAGCGCGTGGGTCTGCACTGCCTGCTCCACGTGGTGCTTCTGGGCAAGAATAAGACCCTCTTTGGAGCTTTGTACAGAGTCCGGCGAATTTGAGTTGATTTGGCGTGCAACCTCGAGCGCCGTAGATAAAACTTTTGATGTTTCAACAACGAAGTTCACGCTGTATATCCAAAATGGACGTGAGCAATGATGATCAAGAAAGAAGGTCGCCCATGGCATAACATCATACGCGGTGATAGTGTGTGAAAATGAGGACCTACAATCGAAACCTGTCTCTAGCTTGGATTGCGCTAACCGTGTTTCCCAAGAAGAGCATCTCCGAAGCGAGCTACACACCACGAAACCACCGAGGACGTTTGTGTATGTATCAGTATACAGGTAGGCAAGGCCGAACACTGTCGAACGCGTATCATACCTGATGGCCAGCCGTCCTCGCCAATCTGGGCATCACTGAAAAAAGTGGTCTCACCGTCAGTGCCTGCCGTTTCAACGTTGAGAAATCAGGGACCGAGGAACAAAGGAGCGAACCCGCGCGACCGTCGTCCGACTGGCTTTTCCCAGCTGACGGGGGTGAAAAAAAAAAGACGGAAATGAAACAAGACAAGGCAGGGAGGGACACGTACCCCCCTGCGAAGCCAACACACCACGCTTGACTTCGGGAAGCGAAAACACGGCGTCCTCGCTTGCGATGACGATGTCACAGTTGAGAATGAGTTCCACGCCGCCGCCGTAGGCTGATCCGTTCACCGCAGCAATCATCGGTTTGCATGACGTGTGTCGGCGCGAGATGGCCGCGAATCCGTGGAGAGACATGGCGATGGATTCTTGTTCACCCGCTGGGCCTTCCATTTGGCGCTCGAGCCATCTGGGAACATGTGCAAGAGGAGAAAGGTAAAAAAGGAAGGGTTCAGCATGAGAGTTGGGAGAATGCCGGTGGCTCCGTGGCGTTTTGATGAATGACTTACGCTTTCAGATCGGCGCCCGCGCAAAAGGCACGCCCTTGGCCAGTAACAATCACAATCCTAGGACGTATACGTGAATGCGACATACAAAGAAACATGGAACGGATATGATCCTACCACAGACTTGGCTCTTCGTCGAACCAACGGAGGACCGATGTCAGTTCGTCATGGAGCTGAGGAGAGATCGCATTGAGGTACCGAGGGCGATTCAGAGTCAGAAGGAGGACATGTTCCTCGGGGGACGAGACATGAAGCTCATCCGAATGCGCGGGTACCTCTGAAGACAAGGGAATGCTAGCGGCCATGGTCATCCACTTGACAGCGCGTTTGTTTTCCTGACGGCTTCGGCTCCCGCCGTGACCATAATAAGAAACTGATTCGCAGCCCGTTTGGTGGACGGAACAAGAAAAATGCCATGACGATACAGAGGAAGCGCAGTAAAAAGCACGATGCGCGAGACATGTTTAAAAAAAATCTAGGAATAAAGTGATACCCAACATTGTCGAGATATTTTAAATTCTGTCCCGTTCGGGTTTCAGGAATGTCGAAACAGGACTCCGACGCCGTGGGTCATCGATTCATCCTCTGAGGTTGCTGGGCATAAAGTTGGGCCTCATGAAACACCCGAACCTCGCGTGGAAAGTCCGCCCACAAAGGCACGCGAGGCGGGGGCCGTGGATCGCCCAACAAGATGTGCAACGCCGTCGAGCATGACTGGCATCGTCCACTCCACCCGTCCGCGTCTTGCGATGGGACCTCGCGGTCCACGGATGTGGTGCGTGTATGAGGTGGGGATAAGCAGTGAAGTCATTTCGGCCTGCCACATTATGCCACGCCAAACCTCTCCTACGCGCGCGTACCTGTGTAAATATACATATCGGGATCGGACGTCGGATGATCAGCGGTCTGGTTACAATTCCGGCAATTGAGTGACTGTTTTGCTCCGGTTTCCCGTTCCAAACGCAAAACGTTGACGTCCACGGCGCATATTTGTCGTATCGTATTTCCCCACAGTGTCGTATCCGCCGACAAGAGCCGGCTCATGATCAGAGTCCGAGATAGAGGCCACGCTGGGCGCATCGGACATGCATGAATAGGAAATGTGGTGATGAAGAGCGTATCGTGGTTGGTGGGCGGAGTTGAAATGCGGAGAACGAGGCAGAGTGAATGAAGTCATCGGTCCGAGGACGAGGATCATGGAAACAATTGAATTTGGGATTTGGATTGTATTAGATGGGCAAATGTGGTGATGTACAATGCAGGCACTCTCGGCATATGTGCGAGTCTATGATGAAATAGTGCTCCCGCCCTCCGCTCCGACAAACCTGCATGGCAACAATAATGGTGACCCACAGCAGCTCCACACAAAAAGACGTCCCCCGCGCAGACAACATTAAGAGTAGTAACGAACTGGAGGTGATCGTACAACTGCAATGTCCGTGAATGAGGCTCAAAGAGACCTTGACTAGCGTGCGCATATGCACGGGATGTATGGGTATGGTGATACAGTGCTGGAAAGCAGATGCGATTGACGATAAATTGGATGACAACATGAGCAGGACATCTGGTGCGCGTTCAGAGGGATTATGAGAGGAGTGAGGAGGGATGCTTACGATGGTGGGGGGATAAATAGTATGATGGTATGGTGATGAGGATGAAATGCTCAGCGGAAGGGGCAGCTGGGGGCATGGGCACCGCGCCAGCCGCAGTGGCAGCACTGGGGTGCGTTCGCGTTGACTAGGGTGTCATCCAGAACGAGACGCATCGAGGCGGGAATAGAAGACGCGTGGCAGAAGCAATGGTTCGGCGGCGTCATCGATCCGGAGGATGGAGAGGAGGAAGAACAGGCACAGGAAGCAGCAGCGGAATGCATTGTTCGTGTGGCGGTGAGGAGAGTGCACGAATGAGATGCGACGATGGTAGTGAGGGAGGGGGGAGGAGGAGGAGGAGGACGCTTTTATGTGTTTCTAAAGAGGCAGCTGGCCGGGGCAGAAGTTCCGTTATCGGACGGTGGACAGAAAGCATGAAAATTCCGACGGGGAGGAAAAAAAGTCAAGATGCGTGTTGTGGCGCCAGCTGTGATGGCGGGCAGAAAGGACAGCTGACCCCAAGATGATAGATTCTAAAAAAGGAAATAGCAAGAAGGGGGACCCTTGGCGGTCACATCGCTCGAAGGTGGTCTGTAGAGAAACAGCCTCATTCAGGTCTCTTCTTGGGCGCCATTTTACCCCCCTGCTTGGTCACAACCCACGATAACCTTTCGAGGACACACCCGCCCACATCTCTGGCACAATCCTTTCCCCTGGCTCACCCTTGTCTTTTTCGTCCAGATAACGTACGACACCCATTTGTATCTAACTCGACTTGGAAATGTTGCCTATCCAACTGACACGGCTCACTCTCGCAGCGATCGGCACGTTGGGCTGTGCTCTAGTTGAACTCAGATTCCTTGCTGATTCAGCCCGAATCCACGGATCCATCTTTCCTGTGTCACTGCTCGCCCACATTTTCCTCCCTTCCACACCCCCCCGCCCCCTCCTCCCACACGCCGCATTCATTCATTCCTATCCACAACGTGTTCGGCTCCCATCCACCTTTCTTTGTCCTTTTGTCCGCAGCGGCACCGCTTGACCTCCACCAAGCCATGGCCATCCATCTTTACGTCCACGTTCTCTCTGTAACAATTCACATCAGTCACCGCTAACAGAACCGCACCGGGTGCAAGGAACAATGCAATTCGCTTCCCTCCATTGTCTTTTTGACTCGACCCCCCTCACATACCTCTTATGTCCCGTCATATCCTCGCTATCAAGCCACTTTCAGAAACGTCAAGTGACGGTAGAACTATGTCCAGGCACGCCAAGTTCTCCACTGCTCAGGTCTCGCTTGCCCTCTTCCGTCTGCATCCTCGCCAAGCGAGTCGTCCACGTCAAAACCCAACTATCGCCCTTTGGACAATTAGAGTTACATATTCCTTTTTTTTTTATCGTTTCACAGAAAAAAACAAACATCCGACGCGCTATCGGGAATTGGAAAGCTGCCGGCAGGTGGGGTCATCGTCGCCATTCAATCACATCACTGCCTCCGCCATCGCCGTTGACACCCGACGTCTAGACGTTCGTGGCCAACCTGTACATAGTCCTCGGGCGATGAGCCTACGATCACAATCAATGACGCTACTACACACTATAGCGATGAAGTCATCATATGATGTGATGACGCGACGAACGCGATTCTTCCTAGGAAGACCCGATTTGGGTTCCGTCTGCAGGCGCACAAACGGGGGTCTATGAAAGGAGAGAGTGCGTGACGTTTGAGCGCGAGGCGATACTGATGGGGAATCGCACCTAGCCTGATTCTTTGGGGCGAGGTCGTCGGGTTGTCATCACGCGTGTTCCGCTCTCCTGTTTAAACACCTGTTGCTACACAGTCGGCTTGCTCGGTTGATTCGATGAAAACCCCCCTTTTTCCTGTCCCATTTACGCATTGAAAATACGATTAACAATGGTTAGCGCATGCACCCCCCAGCCCCATTGGGTTTTCATTCCAATTCAGTCGATGCTCCAAGCGCCAAGAGAAAACGTCGAAAAACGACATCATATTAAAAAAAATGGATCGAAAGAGCAAGTCAAGACACGAAATCGGATCTCGTTCCTAAATCTCCCCTGGTCAACTATCTAGCACCGCAAGTGATGATGCGTCTGAATCATCCACATCATCCCATTCAATTTAGATCGACGCGGCTCTTCAAAAAACGCGCTATCGTGTCAAACAGACGCCACACTCTTGTACTTGTGGCTATGATCGCACGAACGACCGGCATGGCATGTCATTTCGTTTTGGTTATGAATAGATGGCGTAGCCGGTACAAGTGTAAATAATTATAAAAAAATCAAGGTTCCGAGTCAGTCGGGGTGCCTGCGCTTCTCCCATGCACGGTGGGGTCATGTAACGGTCATAATGCGTTTCAATCGACACATCTTCTCATCCCCCCCTCGTTGTTCATTAATAAACATGGATCATGTTACAGCGCTCGCAATAGGCAAGTTACGCCTGCGCAAAGCCATGGCCGGAACATGAAGCCATGATGTAAACGTCCATGCGACTGAGCTAAAGACGAAAACAAACGGATAAGCGGAAAAAAGAAAACAAGCTGACTGGGCGTCATAACCCTTGCCCATGTCACATCGTGTCGCACCATCATGCCATGGCCAAATCACCGTCTGTCACTTCCCCACATCAATTTCACACCGTCGCTCCCTTTCTCTTCGGCATATCCGCATACCATTCTGGGACGCCGTTTGCCTTGGGTATGGCTTTCCGACGCAACTCCTTGATCGTCCTTTCTTCCTCCTCTGCTTCGCGCCGCTGTTGCTCCACTTTTAGCCTCTGCATCTCCTCTTCCTTGCGTCTCATCATCGCATCAAATTTCTCCCTCTCCTTGGCACGTTGTTCCGTGTAGAAAAAGAATGGCTCAACGGGCACAGTCGGGACGGCACCCTCCTTGTGAAATACGAACTCGGCCTGATGCGATGCCCGGAGTGGCTTCACGTCAGGTACAGCATGGAGCGGCGGCGTCTTCCCAGGCTCGCTCGCTGCCAGCCTCTCCTCTGCCTTGCGCGCTTGCAGCCTTGCATCTACTTGGAACGTAAATCCAACCGGTTTCGTTGGCGGTGCCGCCAACAACGTGGCACTCTATTGGTTGGAAAAAAAGGCACAGCATGGCACAAAAGCCATGGAACGTCAAACACGATCAATGATAACAGCATCATTATCAGCGCACTTCGGTTGATTACTCCGTTAATAGACCGCACGTACCTGCTTCTTCTCTGCCAAGGGTAAACCAGCGCTCGTGGTCGGCCTAGAACGTTGACGTGCATGGGAGGCGCTTGCACTGCCGCTTCGTTTCGTCTTCTTATCTTGTCGTAGACGAGAACCTGCCAAAGTGCCGCTGAGTGAAGGCTTGGACCGCACATTCGGTGGCCTTTCGCCGCGTTTACTTTTGATCCTGTCAATCGTCTCGTGTAGCTGTCGTGAACATGACAAGTACGGGAATGCATCGAGAATTGGCCCCTTGCATCGAGGAGGTTCGAGTTTGGGCCTATACTTGGTACGCGCACTCGGCAAGGTGGGGTTGACAGAGTCTAGATGTGGGCCCTTTTGCGTTTCAGAATGTGATACCAGGCGATCTTCCCTCGTCTCATCGGGACGAGGCTGGGCTTCAGAAACCGTTTCGTTCGAGGATCCGCGGTCTGAGTCCGTGTTCTCAAGCACCGTTTTGCCTCTTTTGCGCCGCCGGTCCTGTTCGAGAGGCAGATCTGCGTCCGTGCTGACACGCTTCTTCGCCGCCCGCATTGGAGACATGACAGCGGGCCTATCGTCCTGTGGAGTTCCCGTATGTGCGGAAGAACGTGTCTGGGGAGGGTCCTGCGGTGGTTTATGCGGCGAAATTTCTGATAGCCTGAGTTGGTTGTCGTGGGTCCCCGGGATATCATTAACGCCTTGGGATTCGGACATGGGTTGAGCGTCGGCAACTAGCTGTGCTCCGACCCGCGTGTGGGCCGTTCTAGCAGCATTATCGGAGACATCTGCGGAAGAATCAGGCCTTGGTCTGTAAAGTCTAAGCAGCGACCATTTCGCGTAGGTGAACAAGGTTTGAACGACGATCACGTCAGCATCGAATTTCGAAAAGGTACCAAATGCGTAGAAAGCCATCCGCGAGGCACAGTCGTCAGTACTA
>JBBPTS010000286.1:0-21399 GCA_038094235.1 Fistulinella staudtii | reverse complement strand
CGAGGAATTCTACTTCTTCCACGGAGAATGTGCATTTTTCCGGTTTCGCGAAGAGGTTGTTTTCTTCTAGCCTCTTCAGGACTTCTTTCACGATTTGGTTATGCCCCTCCTGGGAGTCTGTTTTTGTGAATATGAGGAGGTCATCAATGTAGACCACCACGACGTCTTCTAGATCTGCGAAGATCTCGTTCATCATGGCTTGGAAGGTAGAGGGGGAATTGCATAACCCAAAGTACATGACTAGGGGTTCGAAGACTCCTCTGAAACAAATGAATGCGGCCTTCCACTCATCTCCTTCCTTGATGCGAACGTTATTGTAACCCCATCTGAGGTCGATCTTCGTGAACTTCTTTGCTCCTTTGAGCTTGTCCACCAGCTGAGAAATGAGGGGCAGCGGGTAGTTGTTTCGAACCGTGTGTTCATTTAGGTAACGGTAGTCCTGTACCATTCTTTTTCTTCCATCCTTCTTTGGGACGAAGAAGACTGGCGAGGTTTGGGGGGATTTGGAAGGGCGTATGTATCCTTTCCGTAATTGTTCATCTATAAACGCCGAGACTGCTTCTTGTTCCTTTGGTCCCAAAGGGATCAGTTTTCCCTTTTTAGGGGTGAAAGTTTCTTTGAGATTGATAGCATGATCCCAGGGTTTTCTTAGTGGCATTCTTTCGGAATCTTTTTCCTCAAATACCTTTAGCCATTGGTGGAAGCAGGCGGGCACCAGTTGTGCGGGTCGCTTCTTTTCTTCTTTCGGCTTTTCTATGACAGCCCGCATGTGGTATGCTGCCCAGGTGTTATCCTGCTCTTCCTTATCGCATGCAACTAAGAATTCGCTTCTATCTTGCAACATGTGACAGGAACGAGGGCAACGAGTAAACTTCAGTTTCCCAGATCTCCAGTTGATCTCCGGGTTGTGCCTTTTTAGCCAATTGTACCCTATAACCAGAGGGAACGTGGCAATATCGGTGACTTCTGCCTCTATCCTTTCTCGGTGTCCTTGATACTCGATTTGGATCAGGGCTGTGTGGGTTATCTTCCCAGCTGAATTGTGGGTTCCATCTACGTTAATGACGGAGATGGGATGTCGTAGTCTTCTCATGGGAATGTGGTGCTTTTCTGCCCATGTTTTGTCGATGAAGGTGACGTTGGCACCACTATCAAGGAGTGCTTCTACCGTGTTCCAGTCATGGTTCTTCTGATCAGGAGATAATCGTATTTTGAGGGAGACTTCGTTTTTGGTTCTCACTGACCTGGTGCAGAGTTCTTGTGGAAAGGGGGTCGTATCTTCCTTTTTGTTGTGAGAGGAATCAAGCATGCATTTCTGGTCTGCACCACGCTCGTCAAGAGACGCCTCTGACCATGTATCGATTGTGTCCGTAATGTCCAAGGAAGAATACTTATTATTGGTGAACCATTTTTCCGGTTTTAGTTCACCCTCCCTTTTCCCTTCTGCTGGAAGGCCCTTCTGACGAAGTACTCCTACATCTGATCGAATGTCTTCCCTTTGATTTCATTCCAGGGATCTGACACCTGCGGAGTTTCGTCGGCCACCTCCCATTGTGTTGCACCCTCTTCTCTTGGCGCACTTGTCCTTTCAGGGGCTTTTGATGTCTTTGCACCCCTGGCATTACGGTTGCCTTTCCGGCATTCCTTCTTGTGTTTGCCTCCAAGCCATTTGCATTCGGGGCAAGAGATTTTAGGTTTTGGGCATTCCTTCAAGAAGTGCCCCATCTGTCCACAGTTGAAACACGCTCCTCCTTTTGGCGCAGTTCTTCTTTTGGTGGTACTTTGTCGGGCTGTGGCGGGGGGTTGTGCGTTTCATATATTCTGCCCCATGTACATCCAGTATGCTTCGTAGGCCTTGCCAATTTTTCGTATATTGGTCAAGGTGGTGGAGATGAACAGACTCTGTTGGTCTGTTCGGAAGAGTTCTTGTCTGATTTCGTCAGACACGGCTTGTTCGAGGAGCAAGACTCCATGCTTATTGCTTAGATTGGCCCTGTTGTTGGCCGCTTGCCACTTGGCAAGGAAGGTGTCGATGTCATCCCTCCCTTGCTTCAATTTCTTGATGTTCACCATTGCCCAGTCTCAGTGTAACATCGGCTTCATGAGACCTTCAAATTCTGTTTCAAAGTCATCCCAGTGTTTGAAGGAGGTCCTTCCTTGTAGGAGTTTTTCCAACTCCAATTGCGCCCAGGGTCCTCCCTTTTGCCCCTTTAGGCATGACAAAACTGCCCTCATTCCTTCTACGAGTTTGATTTCGTATTCTTATTCTCCGGTGATCGGATTTATCTTATCCGTCCCGTCATTGTATTTTGCCTTTATTAGGAAAAAGGAGTTTGACCTGAGCCAGGATCTCATCTTGATCCACCACTCATCGAATTTGGCTTTTGACCTGTTGTATTCTCTGGGGTCCTTGAATGCTTCTATTCGGCTTCCTCCTGTCATCCCTGTCCATGGGGTTGCACTCATCACGGCCAAGGCTTGGTCTCATTCTCCCTGCATTTTTCTTAATGCCTGGGCTTGGAGGTTCATCTCCTCAACCATTGCTGTCATTTGGTTCCTTAGAGCCTCAAGTTGTTCTTCGTAGGACATGATGATTTAGGTGGTAAGAAAAATGAATTTATTGGGGTGGCTACCGCTGCGAGGTATGTGAGGGATTTCCTTTCAATCTCCTACTGACCCAAGGCCTTACTTCTTGGCCTTCTTCAAAAGGTATGATGCGCAGAGGGGGGAACATGGATCTGACCGCGCCTTTGACGTGTATGGGTAAAGTTTCTTTGCCCGCTTCTTTCTCAGGCCTTCTTCCGTCTGTACTCCTATCTCTGATACGCCTTGTTTCTCTCCTGAGGGTCCTACCAATCTCCCTTCTTTCAACCCGTTCAGAAAAGCAGTGCGATCCCCACTGTACGTATCGAGTATCTCCGCAGTACCACGAAGATCCAATCCACTCTGTTCTGCCTTCTCTACCAAATACTTGATCTCAAGCAGGAGGTAGGGTCCTTGGAGCTCCTCATAGAAGCTGGGGGTGAGTCAGTTGGAGTGCTGCCTGCGGTCGGCTTGCTTGATGAGGTCGGTGACACTTTGGATGAAGAGGCCGGCCTCTTTGTTGAACTTCTGGTGTGAGGCTACTACCTCGAGGTCGAGTGGTGCCGGTTCTTCGGCGAAGAGATCTGTGGGAGGGGTGGAAGAGATTGAGAAGTGCGAGGAGGGCACTGGTCCTGTTAGTGCGAGGAGTGATTTAGACTTCTGGGGACATTACTTCTTTAATTGTCCTATTTTGCAGCGTTTGGACTTCTGGGCCTTCAGCAAAGAGCTTCTTCTCGATGGTGAAGTGGGTAGTTAGAGTAAAGTGAAACAAAAAAGCCAAACTATGACTTTTCAAAGGAGAAGTGGGGGTCAAGTAGAGGGCTCAGAGTTGACCTTTAAGTTGGTACTGCCAAGTTACTCTAACTGAGGAATCGTCCTCAGCAGAGCAACCCAGCTTATATATTTCATGGGTTGTGTTTGTACATGTGTGCATACTGTACCATAAACGTATTCCTAAGAATCGTACCATAATAGCATAATGTCCAGTGGACTTTATGGATTCATAACAGATTGATCCTAGGACTTAGAAGTGGCACATGAGGTTGTCATAAGGTTGAAGGAAGGCAAGGCCTTCTCTTCCATTTAATGGACATGAGGAGAACACATGTTCTCTTATCAGAAGGACACTGACGTGGCCACAGGATAGTCACAATGGTACAATAGAGTATTTACCATATGGGGCCATACACTGCCTCACCAGAACATGTATTTATAGTAGGAGGGCTAGCAGTAGATGCCCTCAGTCTTGCTTACTTGGATCTTACAGTCTACAGCCCCTATTGTCCAGTCAGACTCCTGGCAGTAGCTAAGTGGAGTTGCTTACTCAACCAATCCCCTCTCCATTGGTGCATGTTTCCTGTCATCAATACTTGCCCTTTGCCTTTATAGAAGATAGAGTTGACAAGGTTCTTTGTCGAGAGTTAAGAAAGCTTGGACGCTTCGCTTGATAAGAAGTTGGGAAAGCTTAACCGCTTCAATCACCTTATCTCCACCACCCGAAATGAGATCCGAGATCTCTTAAAGAAGATCCCATCATGGTTGGATCTCAGATGAAGAAGATCGGATCATAGATTGATCCTAGGACTTAGAAGTGGCACATGAGGTTGCCATGAGGTTGAGGGAAGGCAAGACCTTCTCTTCCATTTGATGGATATAAGGAGAACACATGTTCTCTTATCAGAAGGACACTGACATGGCCACAGGATAGCCACAATGGTACGATACAGTATTTACTATATGGGGCCATACACTGAAATGAAAAAGCCTCTCAGAGACTTTAGCGAGAAATGTAAAAGGGACTGAGTTCAGGCATGCAAAGTGACCAATACAAGTCAACTGTCAAGCTACTCAAACTGAGGAGTTACTCTCAGTTGAGCGGCCCTTTATATATTCATGGGCATATGTGTGTACATGTTTGTATATAATACCATAAGCATAATTCTAGGAATTGTACTATAAGAGCTTAATGTGCCATTGGGCGATAAGTATCACATGAGGATGCAATGTGCATCAAGGGTCTTTGGAGCCAGTAAAGGCAGTGCCTTCTGAAATGGAAGAGAAGTAAACAGAGATTAAATACTCGTGTAGGTTGCTACTTCTGATGTTAGTGCCAGTTGCACATGACGGAGATGAAAGGGCAGTGCCCCACGTATAGGGAAAGTAGAAACGGGCTAGTGGTGCCCAAGGTTGCGACACTTGTCACAAGGGGTTCGGTTTCATCTAGATCATGTGATGCATCACGGGGTTAGTCACGTGACCTTGCTTATATCAGTCAGTTAAGGAAAAACGTCTAAGTCTTCAAGACTTTTATGAGTTCGTAACACCATCCGCTTCTCATGGTCTTCAAGTTCCATTGAAGACCTTATTGGGTGGTTGGGAGGGATGTGAAGGTGACAGTGTGAATGAAGAGGGTTTTATAGGGGTTTTGTAGGCCGAAATTTTCGTAGAACAACTTGCGTAGGTGGAGCTTGGGGTTTTTCTTGTGGAATTCCGTTATCACCTCTTTGGCGTGGGTGAGGTTCTTCTCAGGTTCCCAAGTGTGATCTTCTTCCAAGTATCTGTGCCTGTTATGAACCCAATAAAGTCTTGATGACTTAGGCATTTTCTTGCGCTTTCGACTGATATAAACTAGGTTACGTGACTAACCCTGTGACACATCACATGACGATGAAGATCACATGATCTAGAAGAGAACGAACCCTTTCATGACAGAGTGTTGCACCCTTGGGCACCATTAGCCCATTCCCACTTTCCTTATACAAGGGGCACTGCCCTTTCATCTCCACCCTGTGCACTGGCACTGGCATCAGACGTAACGACCTACACAACTATTTAATCTCTGTCTTACTTCTCTTCCATTTCAGAAGGCACTGCCTTAATGGTTCTGAAGACCCTTGATGCATACGGCATCCTCATGTTTCACTTATCGCCCAATGGCGGATTATGCTCATATGGTACGATTCCTAGAAATACGTTTACAGTAGTATGCACAAACATGTACACACATATGCCCATGAATATATAAGGGCAACTCAACTGAGAGTAACTCCTCAGTTTGAGAAGCTTGACAGTTGACTTGTATTGGTGTAACAGCTTGCTACTTTCACGCTTCAGACTTAGAAGCAATGGCAAAGACCGGTATAGATGCAACACCTCGCCCATTATGATTTTCCTTTTTCAGTTATCTTTAACCCCTATTGATGATCTTATCTTATCTTGGCATTCTCCGGTATCTTATCAGATATCGCACGATTGCGAGAAGGATCCTATCTGAAGGGACTTAGAAGTTTCTCCTCTTTCTCGGACTCTTTCTCTTTCCCTTCGCACTCGCTGACATGTGGCAGATCCAATCTAAGATACAGATCTCATCTAACCATATCGGTCAGCACTGCCCCATTATGTTCACACACTTATTTCCGTCTCTTCCATTCTATGCCTCATGACATACATGCCTTATTAATTCCCACTCTCTATTCTTGCTATCTCGGCTATGCTTTTCTGATGAACTCTTCTGATGTACCTATCGCTTCTCATGCACAGCCCAGATAAGCAGTGCCTCGATTAGGGTAGTTACACAGCCATGTACAGTCATGTAGTATGCATATATAAACCCAAGGAACTCGGCTGGTAACCCCAGTCTTGTTCACCTTGGAACTTTCACCTAACAAGCGGATAAGCTGCCAGGTAGCTCACTCGGTCCATCCCCCTCACTCGCTATATAAGGGAGAGCCCTCACACGGTGTACCCCAGTCCCCCTCTTACTCTCCCTTGCTCCACATTAAGGATCCTCGCACTCGCAAGTCTGAGTTGTTAGGCTCGCTTCAATTGGTCGCTTCGAGTACTTGAACTCAGTCCTTCTACACTTCTCGCTAAAGTCTTAGATAGGCTTTTTCGTTTCAGTGCCAATGCACCAGATATTCCCATTTGTTCTGTTGCTTCTGTGCGTCAACGATGAAATCAACCTCGAATTCTTCATCCCAGTCCTTGGTCACTAGGACTGGTCCTGGGTTCTGTACAGGTTGGCCTTCTAGACGTTCCTTGTAGGGTTTGATCCATGATATGTTTACCACCAGATGTATTTTTATGTGAGAAGGAAGGAGTAGTTTAACAGCATTCCGGCCAATAATCTGGATAATCTGGAAAGGTCCTAGCCATTTCTCAGACAACTTTCGTGATTCCCTCATCAAGCGGAGGTGGTCCATTGCAAGCAGTACCTGGTCGCCCAGTTTGTATTCGGGGGTGTCAGACCGGTGCTTGTCGGCTTGTCTTTTCATTGCCTCTTGGGCTTTTTCTAGATTAGCGGAGGTTTCCATGAGTGTTTGCTCGATTCTTTGAGCAAGGGCATCTGCTGCTGGGGCTTTGGAAGTACCGGGTTCCACTCCCATTCTTGGAGGGTAAGTCCTCATGACTTCGAAAGGGGTTTTTTGTGAAGAAGCTTGCTTCTTTGAGTTATATGAGAATTGAGCGATGGGCAGCCATTCGTTCTAGTCATTCTGATGGTCACAGATGAACAACCAGAGATATTGCTGTTGTAAGTCCCTAATAATGCGCTCTGTCTGTCCATCTGTTTATGGATGAGATGCCGTAGATAGGTGGGGTTTTATTCCTAGGTGTGTGCACAGATCTTTCATAACTTGTGCAGTGAATTGAGGGCCGTGATCTGACACAATGCTTCAGAGAAGTCCGTGGTTTGTCCAAACGCACTCTAGGTAGAGTTTAGCTGTTTCAAATGCACTAATGGTTTTGTGACAGGGGATGAATTCTACTTCTTTAGAAAATTGATGTATAACGGCGAGAATTGAATTATATCCGTGGGAGACTGGTAGGTCTGTGAGGAAATTGGCGGAGATGTCTTCCCAAGGTATGTTCGGTAATTCCAGGGGCTGTAGTTTGCCGGCTGGGGCTGTGTTTCCTGTATTCATTTTCTGGCATGTGTGGCACCAGGCTATGTATTCTTTTATGTCTTTGGTCATTCCTGGCCAATAGTAGTGGGTCTGGATTAGGTTCATCATCTTTTCCACTCCTGGATGTCCTGCCACTGGCATATCATGGTGCACAGTTATTACCGTTATTCAGACCTTTTCCGGTGTGAAGACTTTTCCTTCTTTCCTAAAGACCCCATCATCTGAGAGCTCTGCTCTCTGATTTTCTATTTGGTTGACCTCCGATTCTCGAAGTTGTAAGGTTTCTGATGGGATCAGGTCAAGGATTCTGTCCCCTTCATCTGAGATGCATGTCAAACGGATCTTATCCAGGGTTATGAGTTAGATGCCTTTGTTATCATTCTCAACTCCTTCTGCATGATCACTTCTTCTAGAGAGTGCATCTGCTGCAGCCATTGCTGTTCCAGGTTTGTGTACCCAGACATAGTTGAATCGGGATAGGTATTGGCTCCATTAAGCCTGTCTTCTGTTGAGATCCTGTTTTTGCATGAACCACTGGAGATTTGCGTGGTCATTCCAGATCTCAAATTGGAAACGTGCCCCTTCTAGATAGTGGCACCACTTCTCGAGTGCCCTGATGACGCTAAGCATTTCTTTGTCAAACACCGGATAGTTCCTTTTGGTGTCATTAAGGGCATGGGAGAAGAAGGCTACAGGGTGCCATCGTTCTTCATTTTTCGTTTCCAGGATTACTCCTGTGGCAAAATCCAATGCGTCTGTTTGTACTTGATACTCGGTTTCGTCATCTGGGAATGCCAGGATTGGAGCTGTGGAAAAGGCTTCTTTGAGCTTTTCAAAAGCTCCTTGTTCTTCCAACTGCCATTGAAAGGGCAGATCCTTTTTCGTGAGGTGGGTTAGGGGTTTTGTGATGGATGCATAGTTTTTGATGAATTGGTGATAGAAGTTGGCTAACCCGAGGAAGCTTTGTACATCATGGAGGTTCCTTGGTTTTGGCCATGCTTGGATTGCTTCTACCTTTTCATCGTCCATCTTAATTCCTTCTTTTCCCACCGTCATTCCGAGGAACTCTACTTCATCCACAGAGAACGTGCATTTTTCTGGCTTCGCAAAGAGGTTGTTTTCTTCAAGCCTTTTTAGGACTTCTTTCACAATTTGGTCGTGTTCCTCTTGGGAGTCCGTTTTTGGGAATATCAGGAGATCATTGATATAGACTGAAACGTGAAGACTTTCTTTATCCTCAAGGGTTGGCCTTCGAAGACGGGGAAGCTTATCAAAAGCGTAGGGTGCTTATTAGGCGGGAGGTATGAGAGGGGACTGAGTCCAACTGGTAGAGCACGGCCGTAGGCGTGAGATTCAAGTAAGCAAGACTGGGGTTTAGCCAGTCGAGCTGCCTGGGTTTATATAGGCAGAAGTACATGGCTGTGTCTATCCTAATCGAGCAGGGCCTTATCTAGGCTGTGCGTGAGAAGCGATAAGAACATCAGAAAGTCCATCAGAAGACATAGCCGAGATAGCGGTAATGAAAAAGGGCATGCGGTACATGAGGCATAAGAATGGAAGAGAGTGGAAATGATCGTGAGAGCATAATGTGGCGCTGCTGACCGATATAGGTAGATGAGATCTGTATCTTAGATCGGATCTCTATTATGTCAGCGAGAGCGTGAGAAAGGAGAGAGAGAAAGAAAATGAATAAGTCCTTTGTGATCGCGCGACTATCTGATAAGATACCGCGGATTGCCGAGATAAGATAAGATAGCTGTCAAAGCTGTAAAGGCTTGGGTTGTGCATCGATGCCGGTTCTTGCCATCGCTTCTAGGTCTGAAGCATGAAAGTAACGAGCCGTTACATAGACGACCACCACGTCTTCTAGATCTGCAAAGATCTCGTTCATCATCGCTTAGAAGGTGGAAGGGGAGTTGCAGAGGCCAAAGTACATGACCAATGGCTCGTAAGCTCCTCTGAAACAGACAAGAGCGGCCTTCCATTTGTTGCCTTCTTTAATGTGAATGTTGTTGTAACCCCATCTTAGGTCGATCTTTGTGAATTTTCTTGCTCCTTTGAGCTTATCTACGAGTTGTGAAATGAGTGGAAGGGGGTAGTTGTTGCGAACTGTGTGTTCATTTAGATATCAGTAATCCTATACCATTTGCTTTTGTCCATCCTTCTTTGGGACGAAGAAGACTGGCGAGGTTTATGGGGATTTAGAAGGGTGGATATACCCTTTCTGTAATTGTTCATCTATGAACACCGAGACTTCTTCTTGCTCTTTTGGTCCTAAAGGGATTAGTTTCCCTTTCTTGGGGGTGAATGTTTCTTTGAGATCGATAGCATGATCCCAGGGTTTTCTGATTGGCATTCTTTTGGAATCTTTTTCCTCAAACACCTTTAACCATTTATGGAAGTGTGATGGCACCAGTTGTGCCGGCTGCTTCTTTTCTTCTTTTGGCTTTTCTATAGCAGCCCAAATGTGGTAGGCAGCCCAAGCGTTGTCCTGTTCTTCGGATCGTGGGCAGCAGGTAAACTTTAGTCCTCTGGATCTCCAGTCGATCTCCGGATTGTGCTTCTTCAGCCAGTTGAACCCTATTACTAAGGGGAACGTGGCGATATCTGTTACTTCTGCCTCTATCCTTTCTCGGTGTCCTTGATACTCGATTTGGATCTGGGCTGAATGGGTAATCCGTCCTGCAGAGTTATGGGTGCCATCGACACTGATGACAGATATGGGGTGACCCAGTTTTCTCATGGGGATTCGGTGTTTTTTGGCTCATGTTTTATCGATGAACGTTACATTTGTGCCACTATCCAATAGTGCTTCTACCGTGGTCCAGTCATGGTTCTTCTGGTCTGGCGAGATTTGGATTTTCAGGGCTATCTCGTGTTTCATACTTGCCAACCTGGTGAAGAGTTCTTCCGGAAAGGGGATCAATTGTTCCTTGTTTGTGAGAGGGGAATCAAGCATGCATTTCTGGTCTGCACCGCGCTCATCTAGAGATGCCCCTGACTGTGACCTAACATCGTCCTATTAAAGGAGGAGATAAGATAAGGATCTTATCTGTGTCTTCTCAGGGATGCGATAAGGATCGCCTTCTGAGTTGCTCTTCATACTTCAGAACCTTGTCAACCCTATCTTCTATAAGGGCAAAGGGTGAGTGTTGATGACAGGATATGTGCACCAATGAAGAGGGCAATGGTTGAGTAAGCAACTCCACTTAGCTACTGCCAGGAGTCCTGGTGGTAGAGCACGGCCGTAGGCGTGAGATCCACAACACAAGTTAACAAGACTGGAGGGCATCTAGCACTAGCCCTGCTACTTTATATACATCTACTGATGAGGCAGTGTATGGCCCCATATAGTAAATACTGTATCATACGACTGTGGCTATCCTGAGGCCACGTCAGTGTCCTTCTGATAAGGGAACATGTGTTACCCTCATGTCCATCAAATGGAAGAGAAGGCTCTGCCTTCTATCTATCCTTATGGCAACCTCGTGTGCCGCTTCTAAGTCCTAGGATCAATCTATGATCCGATCTTCTTCATCTAGAATCCAACCACGATGGGATCTTCTTAGAGATCTCAGATCTCTCTTCTGGTGGTGGAGATAGTGCGATCTCCCTTCTATCCTTCAGTGATCCTTCAAGGATTCTTCTAAGTGTCACTGAAAAGATCAGGACTTGCAATCGTCAGATAAGATGTCAGAGATTGCCGAGATAAGATAAGATTGTCGAAATCTAATCTTCCTTCTTCGTGCGCCATTGCGTGGAAGTGCTAACGATAGCGATCATTACACTGACCATGTATCGACTATGTCCTCACAGTTCAAGGAAGAATACTTATTGTTGGTGAACTGTTTTTCCAGTTTCAGTTCACCTTCCCTTTTCCCTTTTGTTGGAATGCCCTCCTGACGAACTATTCCTGCATTTGATCGAACGTCTTCCCCTTAATCTCGTTCCAGGGGTCTGATACTTGTGGGTTTTCATCAGCGACTTCCCACGATATTGCTCCTTCCTCTTTTGGAGTGTTTCTTCTTTCAGGGGCTTGTGACATCTTTGCACCCCTGGCGTTTCTGTTGCCTTTCCAGCACTCCTTCTTGTGCTTGCCACTGAGCCACTTGCATTCGGGGCAAGAGATTTTTGGTTTTGGGCAGTCTTTCAAAAGATACCCTGTCTGTCTGCAGTTGAAGCATGCCCCTTTGGTTATGTTTTTCTTGGTAGAGACCTGTCGTGCCAAGAAGGGTGGTTGGGCATTTCGTATATTTTGCCCTGTATACATGTGGTATACTTCGTAGGCCTTGCCAATCTTTCATATGTTGGTCAAGGTTGTGGAGATGAAGAGACTCCGTTGATCTGTTCGGAAAAGTTCTTGTCTGATTTCGTCAGACACAGCTTGTTCGAGGAGCAGGACACCATGCTCGTTGCTTAAGTCGGCCCTGTTGTTGGCTGCTTGCCACTTGGCGAGGAAGGTGTTGATGTCGTCCTTTCCTTGTCTCAATTTGGTGATATTCACCATTGCCCAGTCACGGTACAACATTGGCTTCATTAGCCCCTCAAACTCCGTTTCAAATTCTTCCCAGTATTTGAATGTGGTTCTTCCTTGTAGGAGTTTTTCCAACTCCGATTGTGCCCAGGGTCCTCCTTTTTGCCCCTTTAGACGTGACAACACCGCCCTCATGCCTTCGATGAGTTTGATATCGTATTCTTGTTCACCGGTGATCAGATTTAACTTATCCATCCCGTCGCTGTACTTTGACTTCACCAGGAAGAAGGGGTTTGACCTGAGCCAGGATCTCATCTTGATCCACCACTCATCGAATTTTACTTTTGACCCATCATATTCTCCTGGGTCCTTGAATACTTCTATTCTACTTCCTCCTGTAGATGTTCCTGCCCAGGTCTGGGACCTTACAGCGGCAAGGGCATTGTCCCTTTGTTCTGTGAGTGACCTGATGGCTTAGGCTTGATGGTTCATCTCAGTGATCATAGCCTGGAGTTAGCTTCTGAGCCCGTCGAGTTGTTCTTCAAACAACATTGTGGAAAAGAATATGAATTAGGGGGGGGTGGCTATCTCTGCACAGATACGCGAGGAGTTTCTTTCAACTTCCTACTGACCCAAGGCCTTACTTTTTGACCTTCTTTAACAGATATAATGCACGGAGGGGGGAATGTGGGTCCGACCGTGCCTTAGAGGTGTATGGGTAGACTCTCTTTGCCTGCTTCTTTTTCGGGCCTTCCTCTGTCTGTACTCCAATCTCTGATACATCTCTTTTCTCTCCTAAGGGTTTTGGCGGCTGGTGCCCATCTCTCAGCTCTCTGATGTAGGCTTGTTGATCCCCACTGAACATATCTAGTGCCTCCACTATACCACGAAGTTCCAATCCTTTTCCTTCTGCTAAGTCTACCAGGTACTCCATCTCTAAAAGGAGGATCGGTCCTTGCAGTTCCTCATAGAAGTTGGGGGCAGGAAGGTTTTGGCACTGCCTCCACTGGGCTTGCTTGACGAGGTCGTCGATGGTTTGGATGAAGAGGTCAGCCTCTCTCTTGAACCTGGTGTAGGTTTCTTTTACCTCTGGGTTGAGGCGTGGTTCTTCTGTGGCGAAGAGATCTAAGGGGGGAGTGGAGGAGATGGAGAAGTGTGATGATGGCACTAGTCCTGTAAGCATATGCGAGGTACGGTACTTCAAATGGACATTACTTCTTTAACTGTCCTATGTTGTGCAGCATCGTCTTTGGTGACCTTCAGCAAGGACCATTGTCGATGGTGAAGTGGGTAGTTTGAGTAGAGTGAAACGAAAAAGCCTCTCAGAGACTTTAGTGAGAAATGTAAAAGGGACTGAGTTCAGGCACTCGAAGCAACCAATACAAGTCAACTGTCAAGCTACTCAAACTGAAGAGTTACTCTCAGTTGAGTGGTCCTTTATATATTCATGGGCATATGTGTGTACATGTTTGTATATAATACCATAAGTGTAATTCTAGGAATTGTACCATAAGAGCTTAATGTGCCATTGGGTGATAAGTATCACATGAGGATGCAACGTGCATCAAGGGTCTTTGGAGCCAGTAAAGGCAGTGCCTTATGAAACGGAAGAGAAGTAAACAGAGATTAAATACTCGTGTAGGTTGCTACTTCTGATGTTGGTGCCAGTTGCACAGGATGGAGATGAAAGGGCAGTGCCCCATGTATAGGGAAAGTAGAAATGGGCTAGTGGTGTCCAAGGGTGCGACACTTATCGCAAGAGGTTTGGTTTCATCTAGATCATGTGATGCATCATGGGGTTAGTCACGTGACCTTGCTTATATCAGTCAGTTAAGGAAAAATGTCTAAGTCTTCAAGACTTTTATAAGTTCGTAACATACACTGTCTCATCAGAACATATATATATAGTAGGAGGGCTAGCAGTAGATGCCCTCCAGTCTTGCTTACTTGGATCTTATGGTCTACGACCTCTATTGTCCAGTCAGACTCCTGGCAGTAGCTAAGTCGAGTTGCTTACTCAATCAATTCCCTCTTCACTGGTGCACATATCCTGTCATCAGCACTACCCCTTTGCCCTACCAGAAAACAGGGTTGACAAGGTCAATAAGAAGAGTTACGTCATAGCCTTTGAGTTAGGAAAGCTCATCTGCTTCACTAATCTTCTTCAGAGTGCGCCGTTGTGCGGAAGTGATAATGATAGCAATCGTTACAGCATCAAGGGTCTTCGGAACCAGTAAGGCAGTGTCTTCTAAAATGGAAGAGAAGTAAATGGAGATTAAATACACGTGTGAGTCATTACGTCTGATGTCGGTGCTATTTGCACAGGATGGAGATTAAAGGGCAGTGCTTCACATATATGGAAAGAGGGAAAGGGCTAATGGTGTCCAAGGGTGCAACACTTTGTCGTGAAAGGTTTGGTCTCTTCTAGATCATGTGATCTTCATCGTCATGTGATGAGTCATGTTGTTGGTCATGTGACTTGGATTATATCAGCGGAAAGTGAAAGAAATCTTCTAAGTCTTCAAGACTTTTATGGATTTGTAACACTGGCATCAGAAGTTACGATATACATGAGTATTTAATCTCCATCTCTTCTCTTCCATTACAGAAGGCACTGCCTTATTGGTTCCAAAGACCCTTGATGCACGATGCATCCTCATGTTCTACTTATTGCCCAATGGTGCATTATACTCATATGGTACAACTTTTGGATAATCATATATAGAAATATGCCACAACATGTATAAACACACCCTATGAATATATATACCAGGCTGCTTTGCTGAGGACGATTCCTCAGTTAAAGTAGTTTGGTGATGCAGACCTCTAAAGTCAACACACCCTGTGTTGTGAATCCGGCCCAGACCCTTATTGTAACGATCGCTATCATTATCACTTATATGCAACGGCACACAGAGAGGAAGATTAGATTTCGACAATCTTATCTTATCTTATCTGGCAATCTCTGACATCTTATTGGACGATCGCATGTCCTGATCTTATCAGCGACACTTAGAAGAATCCTCAATAGATAGAAGCAAGATCACACTATCTCCACCACCAGAAATGAGATCTGAGATCTCTAGAAGAAGATCCCATCATGGTTGGATTTTAGATGAAGAAAGATTGGATCATAGATTGATCCTAGGACTTAGAAGCAGCACATGAGGTTGCCATGAGGTTAGATAGAAGGCAAAGCCTTCTCTTCCATTTGATAGACATGAGGGGAACACATGTTCCCTTATCAGAAGGACACTGATGTGGCCACAGGATAGCCACAATGATATGATACAGTATTTACTATATGAGGCCTTACACTGCCTCATCAGAAGATGTATATAAGTAGCAGGGGCTAGTGGTAGATGCCCCTTAGTCTTGCTTACTTGGATCTCATGCCTATGGCCATACTCTACCAGTCAGACTCAGTCCCTCCCACTTCGAAGGACAACCCTTGAAGCTTAAGAAAGTCTTTGTGTTTCACTTGTCTCCCGCACTTCACACCTGTCATCCACGCCTTCACCTTAAGTTTGGCTAGATGCCTCATTGCAATTTCACAGTTCGTTTCTATTTATACTATCGATGACATCATGGTCTGGAACCTGACATGTTCCTTTATCTTTACCTCATTGCTACTTATTGACATCATAGAACACTCTAGTCTGCCTCATGTATGCAGCATGTTGATCCATGCACCTCCCTTATGTAGTGATGTCATATGGTCTGTGCACATGTGTAGCTAGTATTTAATAGAAGCGATCCTGTGGATAAAGGCCTCAGCTTTATTCACTTGATCTTTACACTTGAAGACGAAGCCAAGAAGCTCTTACCCTTGCCCAGTTCGATAAGAACATCAACCGTGATACGACAACGATAAGAAGTCCTTCATCTTTGAAGCAAGCTCATCCCTATTTGCCCTCAACCCACGTATAGGACGTTCTCTCCCTTCCGCTATGCCATTTCCTCCTTATTAAGGATATAGAGGCTGACGTTCATGACACAACTAAGTGAGTGGTTGCAATCATTTCACCCTGAGCTTCATTACTCAGACCCCCTTCCTAATCTCAAAGTCACTAGTTGGCTTTTCTGTTTCAAGTCGAAGATGTTTGGTTGCCAAAAGGACTTGATCTCCAATCTTGTACTCTGGCATGTTGCTTCTATGTTTATCTGCATAGATTTTCATCCGATCTTGTGCTTTCTTTAGATTTGCGGATGTTTTCACAAGTGTGTCCTCGATCTTTTGTGCCAGATCATCAGCAGCAGGGGCTTTCGAAGTTGCAGGTTCTATCCCCATGTGTAGAGTATAGGTTCTGGTGACTTCAAAAGGGGTCTTCTAAGTAGAAGCCTACTTCTTTACATTATAGCTAAATTGGGCTATGGGCAGCCAATCAGCCCAATCTTCTTGGTGATCACAGATGAAGAGTTGGAGATACTGTTGGAGATCTCAATTGATCCTTTCTGTTTGTCCATCTGTTTGGGGGTGTGTGGCGGTGGAGAGGCATGGTTTAATTCCAAGGCATGCACATAGATCCTTCATTACTTGGGCAGCAAACTGCGGCCCTCAGTCTGATACAATACTTCTGGGTATACTGTGGTTTGTCCAGACACAGGTGAGATACAGCTGTGTGGTTTGGAGGGCTGTGATCTCCTTCTGACAGGGAATAAACTCCACTTCTTTGGAGAACCGGTCCACCACTACTAGGATAGAGTTGTACTGTAACGAAAGCAGGAGGTCTGTAATGAAGTTGGCAGACATGTCTTCCCATGGCATGTGGGGTAGTTCGAGTGGTTGGAGTTTGCCAGCTGGCGGCTGATTTCCTGTCTTCATCTTTTGATAAGTGTGGCACCTGTTACGAACCCAATAAAGTCTTAATGACTTAGACGTTTCTTTCTCTTTCGACTGATATAAGCCAGGTCACGTGACCAATCATGAGACTCATCACATGATGATGAAGATCACATGATCTAGAAGAGACCGAACCTTTCACGACAAGTGTCACACCCTTGGGCACCATTAGTCCATTCCCTCTTTCCTTATACATGGGGCACTGCCCTTTTCATTTCCATCCTGTGCAACTGGCACCTACATCAGAAGTCATGATGTACACGAGTATTTAATCTCCGCTTCTTCTCTTCCATTTCAGAAGGCACTGCCTTTATAGGATCCGAAGACCCTTGATGTATGTTGCATCCACATGCCTTACTTATCACCCAATGGCACATTATACTCTTATGGTATGATTCTTTAGAAATACGCTTATGGTAGCTATGACCAAAGATGTATATACAAATCTATGAATATATAAACCAGACTGCTTTGCTGAGGACGACTCCTCAGTTAAAGTAGTTTGGTGGTGCAGACCTCTAAAGTCAACACACCCTGAGCTCCATTACTCAGTTCACTTCCTTTTAAAGTCACTAGTTGGCTTTTCCGTTTCAGCACCTGGCCATATAGTCTTTGATGTCTTTGGTCATTCTGGGCCAATAATAGTGGCGTTTGACCAATTCAATCATCTTCTCATTCCTAGTGTAACAGCTTGTTACTTTTATGCTTCAGACCTAGAAGCGATGGCAAGGACCGGCTTAGATGCACAACCCAAACCACTACGCTTTTAACAAAGCCAGAAGTTATCTCGGCATTCTGCGATATCTTATCAGATAAGCGCATGATTACAAGGACTTAGTCTTTCTCTCTCCCTCCTCTCTTTCCTACACTCTCGCTGACATAAGGAAGATCCGATCTAAGATACAGATCTCATTTACTCATATTGGTCAGCAGTGCCCCATTAAGCTCTCACAATTATTCCCGTCTCTTCCATTCTTATGCCTCATGGTACACATATCCTTTTCATTACTGCTATCTTGGCTATGTTTTCTGATGGACTTTCTGATGTACTTATTGCTTCTCATGCACAGCCTAGATAAGACTGCACTCAATTAGGATAGACACAGCCATGTACTTTTGCATATATATAGCCAGGTAGCTCGACTGGTTAAACCCCAGTCTTATTTACTTGGATCTCACCCGCACAGCCGGTGCTCTACCAGTCAGACTCAGTTGTCCCTCCCCCTCTCGCTGAATAAGCACTCTACGCCTTTGATAGGCTATCCATCTATAAGGACTGACATTGTCCTTAAGAAGTAGAAGAAGTCTGCCTGTTTCACCCAGGGTGATCTGCTACTGGGTTATCATGATGGAGGCATAGGGTTTCCATCTGATCTTCTGGTGTGACGAATATCCATCCTTCTAACTGGAATAATCCTTCTTCATTGAGCTCTGCCCCTTGTGCTTCTATTTCTTGAACTTCTGATTCCTTGATCATGAGCGTGTGATTTTGGATTGAGTCTTTTAAGTTATCTCCATCATCCAATATCTGCGTCAAGCGGATTTTGTCCGGGGTTATCATGAGTTGGTCTTTATTATCTTCTTCCTTTCCAGCTGCATGATCTTCTCTTCTGGATAGGGCATCCACCTTGCCCATTTGCAAGCCTGCCTTGTGTACCCATAGGTAATTGAACCAGGTGAGGAATTGCGACCATCATGCTTGTCTTCTTGATAGGTTCTGTTTTTGCATAAACCATTGGAGGTTAGCGTGGTCATTCCAAATTTTGAAGGCATGTTTGGCTCCTTCTAGGTGGTGATGCCATTCTTCTAATGCTCTTATGATGCTGAGCATTTCTTTGTCAAAGACTGGGTAATTTTGTTCTTCTGGGGACATGGAATGAGAGAGATATGCAACTGGTCTGAACTTGTTGTCTTCTCCCTTTATGGATAGAACTGCCCCTGTGGCGAAGTCGGAGGTGTTGGTTTCTACACAATATTCCTTTTCTTGGTCTGGAAAGGCCAGTACTGGTTGAAACGTGAAGACTTTCTTTATCCTCAAGGGTTGGCCTTCGAAGACGGGGAAGCTTATCAAAAGCGTAGGGTGCTTATTAGGCGGGAGGTGTGAGAGGGAACTGAGTCCGACTGGTAGAGCACAGCCGTAGGCGTGAGATCCAAGTAAGCAAGACTGGGGTTTAGCCAGTCGAGCTGTCTGGGTTTATATAGGCAGAAGTACATGGCTGTGTCTATCCTAATCGAGCAGGGCCTTTATCTAGGCTGTGCGTGAGAAGCGATAAGAACATCAGAAAGTTCATCAGAAGACATAGCCGAGATAACGGTAATGAAAAGAGCATGCGGTACATGAGGCATAAGAATGGAAGAGAGCCGGAATGATCATGAGAGCATAATGTGGCGCTGCTGACCGATATAGGTAGATGAGATCTGTATCTTAGATCGGATCTCTATTACGTCAGCGAGAGCGTGAGAAAGGAGAGAGAGAAAGAAAATGAATAAGTCCTTTGCGATCGCGCGACTATCTGATAAGATACCGCGGATTGCCGAGATAAGATAAGATAGCTGTCAAAGCTGTAGAGGCTTGGGTTGTGCATCGATGCCGGTTCTTGCCATCGCTTCTAGGTCTGAAGCATGAAAGTAACGAGCCGTTACACTGGTGTGGTGACGAACTTCTGTTTCTGCTTATCAAAAGCTTCTTGTTCCTTTTCCGTCTAACTGAAGACCTTATCTTTCTTGGTTAGGTCATTCAGTGGTCTAGCAACCTATACGAAGTCTTCTGTGAATCTTCAATAGAAGTTAGCCAGTCTGAGGAAGGCTCGGACTTGGCAGGTGCTTTTTGGTGTTGGCTAGTCTAGGATGGCGTCAACTGAAATGAAAACAGAACAATGAGAGGGAGTAAGTGGAGTAGCAGCCTTGTAAGTCTGTCCTGATTAAGGGAAAACTCTAAGACAACCAAACTGAGGACTGTTGTCCTGTTTGGTGTCTGGTATATATATTCATGGGTTGTGTTTGTACATGTTGTGCATACTACTATAAACGTAATTGTAGAAAGTCATACCATAAGAGCCTAATGTGCCATTGGGTGATAAGTAAAACATGAGGATGCATCATGCATCAAGGGTCTTCGGAACCAATAAAGGCAGTGTTTTCTGAAATGGAAAAGAAAAGGATGGAGATTAAATAATTGTATATGTTGTGACTTCTGATGCTGGTGCTTCTTGCACAGAACGGAAATTAAAAGGGCAGTGCCTCATGTATAAGGAAGGAGGGAATGGGATATTGGTCCCTAAGAGTTCAACACTTGTGTCGAGTTTTGTGTTCTTGTCTAGATCATGTGATCTTCATTGTCATGTGATGTGTCACGGGATTAGTCATGTGACCTGGCTTATATCAGTAAGAAGGGAAAGAAAACATCTAAGTCATCAAGACTTTATTGGATTCGTAACACCATCCCCTTCTCATGGTCTTCAAGTTCCAATGAAGACCCTAATGGGTGGTTGGGCAGGATGTGAAAGTGACAGCATGTACGAAAAGGGTTTTGTAGGGGTTTTCTAGACCGAAATTATCATAGAAGGCTTTGCATAGGTGGAGCTTAGGGTTTTTCTCATAGAATTCCACTATCGCCTCTTTGGCATGGGTGAGATTCTTCTCAGGTTCCCAAGTGTAGTCTTCTTCCAGGTATCTGTGCCAGTACACAAGATATTCCCATCTGTTCCTTTGTTTGTGTGTGTCTATGATGAAATCAACTTTGTATTCTTCATCCTGGTCCTTGGTCACTAGGATTGGTCCTGGGTTCTGAACAGGTTGGCCGTCAAGGCATTCCTGTAATGGCTTGTTACTTTCATGCTTCAGACCTCGAAGACATGGCAAGGACCGGCATAGACGCACAACCAAAACCACTACGCTTTTGACAAGCCAGAAGATATCTTATCTTATCTTGGCAATCTCCAGTATCTTATCAGATACTGCATGATAGTGAGGACTTAGTTTCTTTTTCTCTCCTTTTCCCTTTCCCACACACTCGCTGACATAAGGGGGATCTGACCTAAGATACGAATCTCATCTATGCACATTGGTCAGCACTGCCTAGTATGTTCCCACGTTCATCTCTGTCCACTTCCATTTCCATGCCTCATGTAACACATGCCTCTTTTCATTACCGTTATCTCGGCTATGCTTTCTGATGGACTTTCTGATGTACTTATCGCTTCTCACGCACAGCCCAGATAAGAACTGTGCTCAATTAGGATAGACACAGCCATGTATCTTTGCCTAAATAAACCCAGGCAGCTTGACTGGCTAAACCCCAGTCTTGTTACCTTGGATCTCACACCTAACCAGTGTGCTCTACCAGTAGGACCCTTGACAGTAGTTGTTACAGCCCGTTACTTTCACGCTTCAGACTTAGAAGCCATGTCAAGAACTGGCATAGATGCACAACCCAAACCACTACGCTTTTGACAAGCCACATGCTATCTTATCTTATCTCGGCAATCTCCGGTATCTTATCAGATATCACACGATTGCATTCTCTTTCTCCTTTCCCTTTTCCCACGCACTCGCTGACATAATGGAAGATCTGATCTAAGATACAGATCTCATCT
>JBBPTS010000285.1:1231-11268 GCA_038094235.1 Fistulinella staudtii | reverse complement strand
GTTCCCCTCCACCGTCACAGCTATCCTTCCGTCGGCCCACTGCCCCACGACGCCCGAGCGTACCAAATCTGACGCGTATAGTCACAAACGGTGGTGGCGAGCAACAGCTTCCCCGTCTCCAAATACGCACTGCTCCCATGCGCTCTGCGACGCTTCCCATCACGCCCTCCCAACAACCAACCAGCCCCAATGGCAATACGCTCTATCTCCCACCGCAGTCTCCTTCTCATCTCAACCTCTTGCACTCGAATCATACGCCCCCCGCAGCATCCCCGCGCTGGGTAACCAGCCCAGCCGAATTCCTTCCCCCGCCATCTCCCAGATTCATCCGTCCCACACCACCCCGCACCCCTGACACGCCGCTCGCTATACCTTATCCCCCACCATCACCAAGCACAGCACGACCAGAAAGCAGCCAGACGGCCACGACAGAGAGCGAATTCCCTACGTTCACCGTGTCGATGATCCTCCCCAACTTTTTGTACCTCGGCCCAGAGCTTACTCTCCCAGAGCATGTGGAAGAACTCAGGACCCTGGGCATCAAACGAATATTAAACATTGCAGCCGAGTGTAATGACGACCACGGGCTCAATCTCAGAAGCAACTTTGAGCGCTATGTGAGAATACCCATGCGCGACACGGTCGAAGAGGACCAGATCACGAGGGGGTTGAAAGAAGCCTGCGAGATGCTAGGTAGGGCGTATTTCTTTGCACTTTCTTTTTTACAACGTTGGCGTCGTTATTTAATCGTCCCCGTTCCACCAATCTGTATTTTTGACGCGTTTCTTTTTTGCAAAGATGAAGCAAGTTTGTTCGGAGCGAGCACCTACGTGCATTGCAAAGCGGGCAAGTCGCGTTCGGTGACCGCCGTGATGGCCTACCTCATCCACGCGAACCACTGGACGCTCTCGCGTGCCTATGCATTTGTTCTCGAGCGTCGCAAGGGAATCTCTCCCAATATTGGCTTCGTGTCGGAACTGATGACGTTTGAGGAACAGGAACTTGGTGGGAAATCGGTTGGCGTGGTACCGGCTAACTCGGCACAGGGGGACAGCGCAGGAGATCCACAGACCAACTATGCCTACGCAGCGCAGAGTCGGAGACCGGGTCACACGCGCGAGAGCCTACCTCCCATGGTTGCGGTGCAGGAGTCAGAGGATGGGGGGGAGGCCAGGATGGGCCAGGATATGGAGATCAAAGATAAAGAAGGACGTTATCGACACGTGCGTAGGGCGCCCGTCAGTGAAAGCACGCTCCAACCGATGCGGAGGGTGAGCAAGGCTGGACTTGAAAGCGGACTTTAGCATGTGCAGTGTAGCTATACTACGAAGGCTTGAAAACCTATCTCCTTTGAAAATCTTACGGAGTGAAGAAAAAAGAGTACATGAGAGTATGAAAAATAGACATCCTGAGTACCAATCACATTAATGTTACCTCTGTTAGCCATTTTGTATAGCCATGTGTATCTACCAAAGTTAACATTTGATCACAAGAGGCAGAAAACATATATTTGCCATACAATTCTTCAATGCCATGAGCCAACAAGACCTCTCCTTTTCCAGAGTTCTTTTCAATGTGCCTCACATAAAGTAACTGATCAGTGATCTCTGCTTCACTCTGCATGGTATCATGCATCAGCTGATCTTGATCAATATACCTGGAATGGCCATCAAGTTATTTCACTCATACATGCATCATATACCCACCTGTAATACTCCAGTAATTCTTCTTGAGACACCTTGGGATTAAGCAACTGACTTGCTAACATCCCAGTCATCTGAGGATGCATCTCAGATGCACTATAGGCCTGAGACCTAGTATCCATGCCCGTTGAAATCACAGATTTTCTCATGTCATTATGAGATGATGATTGATTGCCGATCCACCGTCTAACACCCGCCATCAACCTATAATAAAAGCTAATGAGTAAAGCGGATCAAAAAATTGGGATTCATACCTAGGCTGATGGACAATGCTCGGGTTGCTTGGTAGGAAAGGCGTATAACCCCTGTTATGAATAGACTTCCTATTGAAAGCTCGTCAGTCGTTCAGCAATAAAAACAATAAAACCCACCCTGGAGCCTTCAGAGTGTTCATGCAGTACACAAAATGTTTGCCAAGAGAGGTGAACAAGAGCGGCCGATAATACTCGGGCCAAAAGTCCCCTTTCTCGGTGACGAAATCATGCAATGCTTGCAAACACTCGTCTAGAGTGTATGCAGTATCTAGATTATCGGGTTCATACCACTGTTGGTAGCTGCCTCGCAGATGTGAGTGCCCGTGGTGCTCATGAACACCGAGGAATAAGTTAATTGCTGTTTGTTTGTCCGCATCTACACACAAGATGAGTATCGCTCTTGTGAAATGCACTCCAAAACCGACCCAAGAGAGAGTTGGTGTAAAATCGCCGAATGTTCTCGATGATATCACGAGAATGACTGTTCCAATGAGGCATGCGTCGATAGGTCTCAACTCGGTTAACAAGTGCACTTCCTGTATACTGAAGAGCGAGGGCTAGTGGAAAAACATAAGACGACAATGATGGAGACTGGATGCAGTACATACTGTCGCCATGATCATGATACATCTCCGTCAGCATATTGACAGCATCCGAGTCGAACGAGAGATTTGGATTTCCCACTATTCCAAGTGCATACAGTTGATGGCCGAAAGCCCGCTTTCCGAACACAAATTGAGCCGCATTGGTTCGGTCCAAACAGTCGACACAGTTGATACGGCATATACCATTCTGCAAAAGGATGTCATCTCGCCACAGACTATCTTTGTCCCTACAGGAAATGGCTTGACGGTTGAGGAGGCCAGCACATATGGTATACACTCACAGTGCACTTTGTGAGTAATGCGAAAATGGTTCCGCTCCGGTATGGAAAAAACCTGTCATCTGGATCGATTCCTCGGCCATATCTTCCAAGTAACTAATGACGTCTTGCGTCTTCCTTGAGAATTTAAAATAAAAAGTAAACTCGCATTGACGTGGTGGACTCGACTTACTCTTTGTACGCCCTCGACATGTCCCAAGCACGGTAAATCATTTTCTTTTCATCCGGAAGAAACTGATTCAGGTAACGGACACACTGCGTGTATTCTTCCAGTAGCTTGGATTCTCTGGGCACGGGCTCTCGCCTCTTGATTAGATTGAGAATGAATATGGGGGTGCCGTAACGAGCAAATAGGTCGTTGAAATGGCGGGAGGCGGCAGTATAGAACGGATCGATCACATTGACTAGAAACGCATAAGTTTGACATAAGGTCGGGGTCAATGACTTACTTTCAATCGGAGGGCGAGGATTCATGGCAGTAGTGTCTTGTGTCCAGTAAATAGGTATACTTCCTCGGTACTACCATTTCGTTAAACACAGAGGAAGCCGGAAAGAATCTGAAAACACACCTGTACGTAGCTCGTATATCGCGGACTCGGTCTGCGGGACTGACCTTGATCAGTCGGGGAGTAAAATGGAGTAGTCAAAGCTTCTGAAACTATTTGTTCCGTCTCAACTTCGTTTGCGACGTTACCCTTGAAATACGATAAGATAAATCTTGACATAGAAAGGCTCAACCATTACATCTTCGTTGACGCCTCTGGTCAGGTACCTAGCTCCCGCGTAGTGGCGAGAACGACGGGCAATCAAAGTGACAAAGATAACTCGACCAAGAACGTTCAACTCTGAGAAGAAGCATTGACGTGAACCGATCTCGAAGTACCTATGTGACACTCACTGGCCTGATCAACATGTCCGTGGATGAGCGGGATTAGCCAGGCATGAACGCCTGGTGAAGCTGCATCTGTGAAAGGGCGCGACATCATATGGAAGTTCCAAACGTAACGATCGTTGAAAGGCCATAACGAATCCCGAAATCGGCCAGGTTTCGTGAGATTGTTCTGGAGTGTTGATGTGATGTCAAACGAGTGGCTATTGCTTAAATGAGTACTTCTTCGCAGCTGTTACAGCAATGATACCTGAAGTAAAAATTCTTTGACATATCGACCTGTTTGAAGATGTTGAGTTGACGTTGTTCTTCTGCGGGCTTTTCGATCTTGTGGTTGGCACAGACGGGTATTATATCAGTGCTCTCGCAATGATATAAATAGTGACCACCGAGGAGTGTGACGACAGATCGTTTGGATATCACGATCATGTACCATCCAGCCGTGAATTTGACAAAACCTTGCTGTGTTATCAGACGGACCTGGAAGGGTCGGTGAAGATAGCTCACCGGCAATCCCAAAGATAACCCTTGCTCTTCCTATTCCACCAGATACCTTGTTTCCGTCGTCGAGCATCTTGAGCATAGCGCTCATCTGTTTTCCGCTGTAATCGGTGTCATCCTCAACGACCTGTAAGTCGCTTGGAGAGGTGCGGTCAATTTTTATGATGCGGTGGCGTGAGTCGGATGCATTGGACGCGACAATGTAAAAGCGTAGCTTGTTCTCGTACAGAATAAACTTGTTGAAGACGGAGGACCTGCTGCAGGTGGACATGGTGGAACCACTGGCAGGCGCCAACACTACTGTATTTAGAAATACAAATGATGTCATCATGACCCCTATCATAAATATAAAAGTTGGGGCTGCCAGCGTCCTCGTCTCACCTCTTTTCCCTCACGATGGCAATTTTCTCGTATATCGTTCTCCTGACCAGTGCGGTAAACGCATACAACTGGTTTTCTCACAGCGAGCCAGAGTACGTCAAGTGGTCTCATACCGAATTGCGCACCTGGCTCGAACATCAAAACATCAAAACCCCCTCTTCTTTCGACAAGCCTCATCTTTATGACCTCGTCGATGCAAACTGGAACAATCCCCTTTTTGCTTATGCAGAATCCGGGCGACAATGGCCGTTCGAACAGTACAGCCGGGCACGGCGCACCTTTGAGCATATCAAGGATGATTCGTTCGACAAATGGGATGACAGCCGGCTACGATCCTTCTTCCTTGAGCAGGGAATCGTAGCCCCCTCTGGTCCGCATGAGCAGCTTGTGCTCCTTGCCAAGAGCAAATATCGCGCATACAATGACGCTGCTGCATATTATTCCTCCCTCGTGTCTGCATCATCCTCAGCATATGCAGACGCTTCCGATGCAGCTTATTCCGCTTCGCAACACGTTAGCGATGTAGCAGCTCAAGCGACTCACGAGGTCGCGCGCGCAATTGACGAGACGAAGGACTACGTGTGGTCCACATGGGATGACAGCCACTTGAGAGAATGGCTGCAAGAACGAGGCATCGTCGAGGCAAAAAGCGCAAATACGAGGGCCCAGTTGTTACGCCTCGTTAGAAATTACTACCACAAAGCAAGCTCTGCTGTCTGGGAGAGCTGGAGTGATTTGTATATTGTAAGACGCACTTCTCCTATACGATTCGACTGTTACTGATGTTCGGCCTAGCGAGAATGGCTGATTGCTCACAACCTCTTGGAACCTACTGACACGTTTTCTCGGTCAACCCTTCTTGGTGAAATGAAGAAGTATTACTACAACTGCGCAGACAAAGTCTGGAGTGCGTGGACTGACTCAGAATTGAAAGGCTGGCTTGTCGACCACGGCTTCTTGAAGAGTGATGCAAAGAACAAGCGCGATGAGCTAGTTTCCATGGTCGAGTAAGTTTTGGTGCCCTTTCGACAATCAAAACTTGACGTCTGCGTGTATCAGGAAACACTATCACTCTGCGCTGGACAGCGTATGGGGGGCATGGTCCGATTCTGACATCTGCCAGTGGCTTTCAGAGCATGGGTATCTCGAGAGCAAGAGCGAAATCAAGAGCAGAAAGGATCTAATTGATATAATAAACACCCGGTAAAAAATATTCCCTCTTTCATGTTCTGGATCTGGCTGAATTCTCATAGATACCCCGATGCATCATCAAAAGTCGCTCCCTACCTTGTATGGCCGGATACCCGCCTACGTGCGTATCTGCGCGAGAGGGGTATGAACGAGGATGTACTTCCTGCCAACCGGGTTGGGTTGCTGCGTAAGTTCGGCACGTCTTTACCACGTTAATGTCTAAATTTCAGTGCAGAAGAGGTCCGCATCCATTGGGTTCAAGCTTCCAGAAGAGTAGAGTCTGTCTTCACAAGCTTCAAGGAGATTATTAGCAGTTCTGTGGAAGCCGTAGGACAAAAGGTCGCTCGAGCGCTGGAAGTACGCTTAACTAGATCATCGTCAGCTCATCTGCATTTCGACTAATATGCAACAGATCTTGAGCGGGCACTCGCGCGATGCAGCACACTTTACATCTGAGGATCCCGATGGTGTGAAGACTTCCGAGTCAGCTCAGCATTGGGGTTGGCACAAAGCCAACCAGGCGAAAGAATGGGCAGACGAAGAAGGGAGCAAGGAAAGATATTGGGGAGGGGGCGAGTTGTAACACCAAGTTTGATTCAGAGATAAGAATATCTATTGTAATAGTACGAGTTGGAAAGTGTAGCGAGAATGATCCGATGTCAAAGTGGAATCCGAGCCGCCCCGAGCACGAGTCGATCCATGGTAGCGTGATATCTTCGGAAGTAACCGCTTAGAGAGCGGCGATAAAAGATCGCGGTCCTGAGTCTGAATCTCTTCATCGTCTCCTTCATATTCTGGTGAACATGGTCAAAGCTGTCGTGCTCGGCGCCGCAGGTGAACCTAATTTTTTATCCAATCATTATCGACTAGTATCGACTAAAGACGCTCAGGTGGTATTGGTCAACCCTTATCTTTGTTGCTAAAGTCGGTCAAAGAAGTCACAGAAGTACATCGTCTGCTTTCTATTGCGACTTTGTTTATATACATCGGCAACAGCTTAGCCTCTATGATATCGTCAACGCTCCCGGTGTTGCTGTCGACTTGTCTCACATTGCGTCCCCCGCCAAAGTCGAGGGATTTCTTCCCCCAGAAGAAGGTTTAAAAAAGGCCCTTACCGGAGCCAACCTTGTCATCGTCCCTGCCGGTGTTCCAAGGAAACCAGGAGTAAGCACGCTTGTTTGCTCTCTAGTACACTTATCACTCACGTCTTTAGATGACACGGTATGTGAATTGGACCAACAAACTCACTGGTCAACTGACATTGCCATGTTATTGGAAACCCGCAGTGACGATCTCTTCAAGGTTTGATCTGTCCCTGCCCCGCATACCAGTTTCTGACGGCAAACAGATTAATGCTGGAATTGTGCGCGATCTTGCTACAGGCATCGCAACGACTGCACCCAAAGCATTCGTGCTGGTCATTTCCAACCCCGTCAACTCCACAGTTCCCATAGTCGTCGAGGTTTTCAAGAAACACGGAGTCTTTGACCCCAAGAGGTGCTATTCATATAAATTGTTTTTTTGAATATAGCTAAACTCAGCCTAGGATCTTTGGCGTCACGACATTGGATGTCGTTCGTGCTCAGACATTTGTGTCGGAGATCTTGGGAGATCTTTCTTTAGCTCCCTCGATCACTGTACCTGTCGTGGGTGGCCACAGTGGCGTCACTGTTTGTACCAAATTGTTCGGTTAAATCATACAGTGCTCACCAAGGCTTGTATAGATCGTCCCTCTCCTTTCCCAGTCTTCGCACTCCCTTCCTTCCAGCTTTGGCAAGCCCGATCTCGACAAATTGGTTAATCGCATTCAATATGGCGGTGACGAGGTTGTCAAGGCTAAGGACGGTACCGGCTCAGCTACTCTATCAATGGCCTATGCTGGCGTAGAGTTTGCGACTAAGATTATCCGCGCTATCCAAGGCGAAAGGGGCATCATTACGCCAACTTTTGTCAATCTAGCTGCAGATAAATCTGGTGGTGATGCTCTTAAGAAGGAGCTCGGAAAAGACATTGAATACTTCTCTGCTCCTGTCGAACTGGGGGTGCGGCTCCTGGCTCTTTGACTGATCATCTAAGCTGACTGTGATGTAGCCCAATGGTGTAGAGAAAATCAACTCTCTCGGACAAATCACGGAAGCAGAGCAGACGCTGATTGTCGCTGCACTCCCAGAGCTTGCGACCAATATCGAGAAAGTAAGTTGCATACGTTAACCTGATAAATATCCTCACTCAATTTTTGTGGTAGGGTGTTTCATTTGTTGAGGCTCCTAAGCTTTAGAGGAACAAATAACATTTGTATGACGCTATTAAGAACGATGGAGATGTGTGTTCTTGGACGGAATTTTTATAAGTAGAGTATGTGTTCTTGGCCACCTGCATCTTGAGGCGTGAATATTTCTACACGTGACCTAACGCGTCCAGTTCGTCCTGCACGTGACCGCGCTTCCAAGTTTCTAGAGCGAGAGATTCTCCTTCGAATTCTGTTCTACTCTTCAAGCAACAAGATATTCCAAGCGAGCCAAGGCGTCTGACCCTTTCCATGTGGTCGAAAATAAGCAGCGCCCTCAAGCAAAGGGATGGAAATGACGGCGACACCGACCACTCAGATGCCCAGTCCTCTTCAAGCCATCCTCCACCCGACCCTTTTTGCAAAAATGCCACGACATACTACACCCATCCTGTTCCCCTCTCCCCTCCACCAGGCGGGCACTCTCGCACTGCTTCTCGCGAAGAGGATGCCATCTGGTCACTGCGCACGCAACTTGCACTACAACAAGAAATATGTGCGCAGTTCGAGATTGATCTAGGTGCCCGTGACGAACTCGTCGAAGCGCTGACCGCCCGTTTGACTACTTCGGAGCAAGAGAATGACAAGCGCAAGAATGTATTACGTTCGTGGAAGAAGAAGGCCGCAGACTTGGAAAAGATGTGTCGTCACCTGGAGGAGGAAGTTGACAGTAGCCGTCGAGAGAGTTTGGAGCGAAGTATCATGGACGAAGCCAGTGGCGAGGCGCTGCGTCAACTTCACCGGCAGATTTCGCAACTTGAGCGGGAACGCAAGGACGTCGAGACGGAGCGCAACGTTCTTGCGCAAACGGTCAAGGGCGCAGAAGTCGAAATCACTCAACTAAAGAAGAAGGTTGGGACGACGGATGAGTTCAATGGGGAAGCAATACGCCAGCTGCATAATCAAATCTCGCAGCTCAAACAGGAGCGGAGAGACTTTGAAGTGGAGCGGGATGCCTTTGCTCAAGTGGCGGGAAAAGCAGAAGCAGAAATAGTGAAGCTTCGCGAGGAACTTAACGCCACGGACGAGGCAAGCAACGAAGCGCTGCGGCTTCTACAAGGTCAGATTTCGCAGCTGGAACAAGAGAAGACCAGTCTCCAAGCCGAATGCGACGCTTCAGCACAAGCAAGGGAGAACGCAGATTCCGAGGCTCTCAAATTACAAGAAGAGCTCGCCGCCGCAGAAGAGACGAATAGGGAAGCGCTACGTAGGTTACATCAACAGATTTCGCATCTGGAACAGGATAAGAACGAGGTCGAGGTCGAGCGCGACGCGTTGTCACATGCGATGGAGGAAACAAGTGGCACGGTTTCGCAATTAACCCAGGAGAAGGAGGAGATTATAACAGAGCGGGATAGCTTCTCTTTGGAAATTTCCCGACTCCGGACCCATATCCAACAGCTACAAAAGGATAGCGCTGCCAAAGAGGTTACCATCGTCCAGTTGAATAAACAAATTAACCAAGATAAGGAGGATATAGACGGCCTTAACATCGCATTAGAATCGAAGCAGCAGGAGCTGGAACTGGTAAACAACAATCTATTGCTAGTGATTGAGAGGCTCAATCGCGCTTTGTTACCAGATCAAACGCAAGTATGGACCGCGTAATGTGCTTGGCCCAGTTCCTGGTCGAACAAACTCGGCCCCATCGGCCGCCGGAAAACCAGCAGGAAATGCGCCTCCGCGGAGCTCTCGCACCTCCCTCGTCGCCGCGCGGTCGCCACCCACTTCCCAGCGGCTTCCTGCTGCCTTAGGAAGAGCTACGAACACGGGATCGATGGGCGCTCCACGCCGGGCATCCATTTCGAGTATGGAATCCAAACCCAAATTCCCAAATCGAAGAGTCAGCGTCACGTCGGTGCCCAGCGAATCAGAAAAAGAAAATGCCTCCACAGCTGTATCCTTGAACAACGCGAGACGAACGATTGTTCCAGCATAATGCTACTAC
>JBBPTS010000284.1:2740-16108 GCA_038094235.1 Fistulinella staudtii | reverse complement strand
GACTCTTCACTTGTTACACAATTAAATTGTCAGTGCCCCTGGGTTACATGCAAGTCCGAGAACAAGCAAGAAAAACGCCACAGGAGATGCATCAAGAAGGGAAATTCCGTCTGAGAAGTATGCCCAGGGGCCATTTAATTTATGTAACAGAGAGGTGTGCGTTTTATACCCAGGTACAGGAAAAACTCGTTTGCAACAAGGGCATTCTGATGCTATTCACTGTTTGATGATGATGGATTTGATTGTGCAGTCTCTGCGGCACCGCCAACAGTAAAGGGCGCAGGTTCGTGGTACTCATCTTCTGACAGAACGTGTTACTATCACATCCTCTGCAAATTCCCATGGAGAGGATCATGCTGGCGAGCACTGCATGAGTGCCACTTCCAATCGCCCCGGCGGTACAGAAGTGGCACAATCACAATAGGAGGATATTCTTTATGTGGGGATTTGCCACATTGGATGCCAAATGCTGTCGAGTGGAAAATGTACTCACCGTAAAGCATAATCCATAAACAATTTACTCCCTATTTTAGCGCCCTGAAAAGTTTAACCAAGCAATGAAAAGAACTCGTCCGGCGTGCGGACATTTGCAGGTCTCAATCGGGAGGGAATATAGCTCACTCACCAGACGATAATACAATTGCTGTAGAGGTTCCCTTCATGATAAGAAGAGCATTATTGATCACACTCACTTGGTCAAACTTTTCGTCGACGTGTTTTGCTTTGAACCGCTCCACGTATCATCTATCGTTCTGAACTAGGCTACAGCGTACCTACGCTTCGAAGGCATAAATCTCGCGCGACGATGCTCCTGTCCTTGTCCCCTCCTTGGTTACCACTAAATGCCATTACGAGCGCCTCCTGCCCTTCGTCCATCCTGCAGCCAGTCAATCCAAGTACGGGCGATATAGCGGGGAAACACACCACTTGACCGGATGCGCCGACCTTTCAAGGATGACTTTGATGGTTGTCCACGAGAAACGCGCCACGGACGGATATCCAAATGTCTTGTCGAGCGCGTTTTCGACCCATGCCTTCGTTTTGGGGTCTAGATAAAGCGTGAAGCTGCCATGTCACCCTCTCTGGCGAGTGTACCCACCTGAGGGATATCCGCTCCCGAATTCGTTGCTGAAACCAGAGGGTGTGCTGCCAGTGTGATCATCGCCCTCGAGTTCTTCAAAACACCATCCTTCGATGCAGGCGTCGCGAGTGACTTTGGCAGCCACACTCGCCGCGCCGACGATCTTGAATTTCGAGTCCGCCTTGGTCGTTACTGTAAAGTGGATGCCCGGAAAGACGGAGGAGAGGTACGATTCATAAGAGGATGTGTTTCCAAGGGCGTCGACATACACCTGCGTGGTACCATCAGTCTCGCGTATAGACGCGAGGGAGAGATACGTGCCTCGGAGAGGTGAATGCCGCGTTGAAGGACGTCACGAATGAGCTGTATGGTCGCATCTTGGGATTGCTTGTTCAGGTTCGTCGGTGGCACTTTGAGCATGCCCCGCGAGATCGCCTGTGGGCTGGTCTGGGTGAGCGGCTAGCTGGTCGTCATTGCGTGTGACGCACCTGATGACGCGTACGGACCAGCCGAGGTTGGCAGGGTCGGCGTTGAGGACGTCGAGAAGCTCTGTCCTCTTTTCGCGCGTCAGGGTTTTAGAGTCTGAACGTCGTCGTCGTCATGGTGTGCGGTGGTGAGAGCGACGTGTTTACCTGCGAAACCGAGCCCATCGAGGTCGTCCTTCCACGCGACGGGGCAGTAGGCGACACCGTACACGAGCGGACCCAGGACGGGGCCACGACCTGCCTCGTCGACACCGAGAATATATGGGCCTGACGCGGTAGGCGTGGGCGAGTGATACGAATACGATTCTGTGAGCGGCGTCGATGGTACGGATGGGACCATGTCAGCCTCTACAACGTCAGCCGCACGGCCCTTGAAATACCGGCTCGAGGACGGGTGTCGGGGTTGGAGAGTGACCACAACCATGTCCGCCCTGGGCCGCTTTTTTGACAGCGTCTGGTCGTTCATCTTGACTCTCGTCCATTCCTTGCTTGCCTTCTTTTCCTTCCGTCGTCGCAACGCCTCGGAGCCGACAGCGACGTTGGCGCTCCCCGGCGTCGCGCGCACGCCTGGCAAGGACGCCCTCGCCACCGTTCATGCACGTCTCAGGCCCATCTTACTCACACCGAGGTCGATCAAGCCGTCGCCCGCACGTCAGCCACAGCGAGCACAGAGTACCCGGTCCCACTCGGCCACCTCAACGCTCTTCCCGACCGCGACCACATCCACCTCGGACACCCAAGCCGGCCCCGAGGTCCTACCGCAGAGGACCTCCCCCAAACTCGACTCCAATGACGCCGAACTTGGCCTGCCTGCATCCGTTGCTGCGGAACCCTCAGGACCTGTTGACACCGACAACGGTACTGGGACGGCCTCTCGCGAAACGACGCCCGACATGTCGTTGCCGACCACGCACACGGCCTCGCTTTCGATGCCGCCCCTCACTCCGCCGGACAGATGCTACCTCGCCCCGACGCAGTCTCTCACCGACTGTCCCTACGAACGATGGCCCAACGCTGCCGACCGAGGTAAAGCGAGATTACAAGGCAGCCCGCTCAAGCCGTCTCACAACACCCTCCACACGACGGCGTCGTTACACATGTCTATGCCGATGACGATGGACGAGGATGTGCAAGTGCCGTTTCCGATTGGCTCGCCGCCGCCTGCTCGCTGGAGTCCGGCAGAGATGTGGACGAGCACGCCGTGCAAGAAGGACAAGGGCGAGGACGTCGCTGAAATTGATTTGGACCCCGCGCGTACGCACGCAAGCACCGATCCGTCGTCCAAGCTGGCCAACATCTCGCACGCACTCATGTCGCGTTCTCGGACTTCGATCAAGCCCTATGACGACGCGTCGGACACGAGTGCCGTCTCGGACGCGAGCCTGCGCGTCAACGCATCTACAGGACCGGTCGTGGAGGTGCTGCAGCGACCTGCTCCGGTGCACCACGAGTCCCACTTGCAGGGACAAGGCCACGCCGGGACCCAATCGCGTGTCGAGTCCGATAATCTGTATCATGCTCCGTTTCATCGTCCCGACGCGTATGTGCGCGCATGGCACCGTTCTGGACCTGGGCCCCGACTCCCAGGTAAACCTAACCGTCTCCGGCGTACGCATGCCCACGCCCACGTTCGCTCACACTCGCACATGGACCTCCCCCGCGAATGGTTTGCCGCAGATGCGTATGCCCCGTCGCCCATCTTGGCTCTCAGCCCGCCTCTCGGCGAGCCCCAGAGACAGACACACCGCGCAGGAATAAGCGAAGACCAAGACGACGATGTACCGTTGGTCCGTCTCCGCTCGCGTCTCGCGCGCCGACGCCGTGCTACGACGATGGTGGGGATGTCTGCGGGCGTACACAAGGTGGGCATGACACCCCATATGAGGCGCGTCAGCGAGGGGTGCTTGCTCCGATTGTCAGAGACGCCGACACGCGTTGGGGTGGGGGCGGGGACGCGCAAGCGGGTGTCGTCGCTCGCATTGAACGGAGAGGTGGGGTACAAGGACTGGCTGGACGCATTGTCGTTGAGGTTTCCTTCGGAGCAGAAGGCACTGGTGTCCAAGTCGCGAGTAAGGGCGCCGTTCCCGTCGGTCGAGGGGGCACGTCGATAATGTGGTGGTGTTTTTCTGTTTACTTTCTCATCGACCTGTTCCGGTCGTCTCTTACACTCCTTTGTCAATCACTGCGGTATCTCGCGCGCGTAAATAAGTATTTCGTTCATTGCATGGGCGTTGGTGGGTCGTACAGACAAGTACAAATTGTACATCGTAAGAGCAGTGAAAACCACACAGCCGACAAGAGTCGTCACATTCATAATACCCGAGCGAGCTTCTCCGGCGTGAGCCCACCAGGGGCCCGCGGCACGAATTTACATGGAAAGTGGAGAGGGTGCCTGTTAAAAACACACGGTCTGAGCGCACACGCGAGGTGCACACGAGTGACATGACGTACGAAGTGATACCCGCTGTCCATGTCGGGTTCACAGGCAAATCGTTCCCTTGGTCGTCCTTGCACCGCACGATGTTGAATGTGGCCAAGATGGAAACCATGGCCGACCATATCGACGCGTCCGCAACATATCGGCCGACACAGATCCGCCGGCCGGCACCATAGGCATAACTCATGGTGTCGTCGTTGAGCCCGCCCTTCTCCGTTAGGAATCGCTCGGGCAAAAACGATTCGGGGTTAGCGTATTTGGCCTTGTTGCGCGTCATGGCCCTGAGTACAATGAGATTGCACCTGTCATGTCATAAAGAGGGACTTGCCAGGTATTCATGATCATCGTGGCACCTGTCGCGGGCGTTGAATCAGTCGGCACTGGCTAACCGCCGGGACACACACCTTGTGGAATGAAATAGCCATTATAGACGTCGGCACTGGTGGCTGCATGTGGAATGCCTAATTGATCGGAAGATGAGAAGAAAGGAGGTGACGAGAGGGAAGAAGTCATTGACCAAGCGGGACGGCGGGATGCCAGCGCAATGTCTCGCGCAACACGGCCTCGGCATAAGGCAGTGATGAACGATCGTCAAATTCTGGGAATCGTGCTGTTCCAATGACGGAATCGATTTCTGCTTGTGCACGCGCTTGGACGTCAGGGTTGAGCAACATGGCCAAGACAAAAATGAGCATGGTGGATGACGTCTGCAAAATCACGTTGATTAGGAAGGACGTGTCAGCTGAGTGGCGCTCACCGTCTCTGATGCGGCTAAAATGTTGCAAATGACGTTTAGTGGCGCTGATAGATAAGAGCTTCTGAAGACCGACCAGCGAACGCAGTTACGGAAGACTCTTTGAGGGCACGCATGTAATCTTCGGGGACATCGCAATCTTTGACGCGATGGAGTGAATTAGAGACCATGGAAGGAATCGCAGTGCCGGCTGCCTGGATATTAGGTGAGTGATTATTTCCAACGACTTACGAGATCTTACCAGACTGTCTTGTACGAAGCAAAAAGGCGTCTCGACCATGTCGTCAGCGTATTTCTGAGACAGGAGCGCAGTTCGTTTAAAGGAAGCACCCGGGAACCAAGCGGGAATGTAGCGCACTGCGGGGGACTATATGAACATGATGGCAAAACGAGATTGGGCGGCCGACTTACGAAAGGGAAAGAAACCGAGCACGGCGGCGACTTCTGGACGAATGCAAGAAACGGCCAGGTTGACGGCTCTATCAACAACGTTGATGATGGGATCGTCGCGACGGGCAGGCTCATGACCGTACACCAACATCATGATGATCGAGGTAGAGTGGCTAGGAGAAAATCAGCTGAGAGAGAGGGGATGTCTTGAACCGCACGTCTGGATATGGGTGACAAAGTCCTCCGGGGACTCGACAAGGTTGAGGACGAGATCGCGGGCCTTTTGGATCTGGACGGCATGGTAATTGGAGACGGTTTGTGGTCGAAAGGCCTGGTGGAAAAGGCGTCTGTGAAGTCGCCAGCGGTCGCTATAAGGGACCATGACGGAGTTGAAGGACCACCCAAAGCTAGGGCATGTTAGACAAGTGGGGTCGATCCGAAAATGACTCACAAGTCATTGGTCATGCGTATGATGGCGGGGCGGTCGGAATAATTGTTGGAGCGACGTTCGAGAAGGTCTTTGGCGACCTGTTCCGAGTTGATGACGATGACTTGCTGATTGAGGAGACGGGAGTAGACGAGGTCGCCTGGAGCAGTGTCAGAGCGAGGATAGTAAAGAGGAAAGATGTACCGTAGATCTCAGCCCAACGGGTGTAGGTTGCCCATGGCGCGGTTGGGTCGATGGCGAGGACGTTGCCGATGAGCGGGAGACGAGATGGACCGGGAGGGAGTGGCGTAGTAGCGATACGACGAGCGTACCAGAGAGAGATGATGGCACAGGCAGCGAGGGAGACGCCGAGGAGGGCGACTGGGTCCATTGGAGAGAAGAACTCATTCGGACCGTCGACCTCGAGTGTTTTAAGTATGTGAAGGGAGAAGAGGGACCCATTGCTGACTCATCCATTCCAAGGCTGTATTTCGACCATCATCATCATCATCATCATCATGTCCATGGAGCAGAGTATCTCCCTCGAAGAGACAAACAAGATCCGAATCTCGCTCGGTCTCAAACCACTCACAGAAGACGAACCAGCCCACGACCAAGCGGAGGAAAACTATGCAGCCCAACGCGACCGTGAGGCAAAAGACCGCGAGACAAGGTACGGTACGGACAGCCTCTGCAGACACCCGACCCGCTGACACCCCCGTAGGAAGATTCACGACAGGATTGCCAAGTGAGTGCACACCCACCATCCAACGTACGCCCCTCACCCCACACAGGGTGAGGAATCGGCGAGAGCTCAACGCCTCCCTGACCGGCGCAACACTCGGTGATCCCGACGGTGACGCCGAAGACGCCCTCAAATGGGTCAGGAGGGCAAAGAAGCGCGAAAAGGAACTTGCACGTAAACGTCAGCTCGAAATTGAGAGCATGGACAATGTATTTCAAGCAGCCGATTATACCGAAAGTACCGCTTCTCTTTTCATATCCGTGCCCTTCCTCACTAGCCATTTCAGAGGACCTTCAAGGTTTGAAGGTCAGCCATGACTTCAACGACCTCACGGAAGGCGACGCCCGCATACTCACATTGAAAGACAGTCGCATCCTCGACAACCAAGGTAATCGCCCACGTACCTCATCTCCCCTGCCTAACACCCCACCGCAGAGGACGAGCTCCAAAATGTCGAAATGGCAGATGCGGAGCGCACGAAACAGAACCAGGACCTCAAGATGAAGCGCCACGACTATACCGGTTACGACGATGACGAGTTCCAGGACGGTAAACACGGCATGAAACGATCCATTCTTGCCAAGTATGATCAAGCCTTGGACGGGCCCCGCGAAACAGTCAGCCATGTTCCACTTCCTGCTAAATACATCACTAATACACATGGCGTGTCACAGGGTTTCCGCCTAGGCAGCGCCATCCAAGCCGCTTCAATCGAACCGCCAGAAACAGACGAGGGTCCTGTATTAGTAAATCGTGCCTTGCTGTCCATAGATTATACCAGTCAGCACCCTTTTACCCCGTTTGTCCGTCTTCCTGATCCACGTGTCCAGAAAATGTGGAGGCGCATGACTATCTTCGTGAAGGAGATGCAGGGTTCAAGAAGCCAAAGGCAAGGTTTACATCATTCCGATATTGGTTCACTCAACTCCGTCCCATTTCAGACCAAAAAGAAGCGCTCTTCCCGTCGGGCTCCCATCGACAATGATACGCTTGGCGGTGACTACTCGGATCAGATGGAGATCAATGAGACACCTATTGTTGCTCGGACACGTGAGTTGGACGCCAATTTTGTGGATGATGATGAGCTACAAGCTGCCCTCGCTCGACAAAGAAGAGCCAAGATCCATGGGAATAAAAAATTGTCTCCCGAAGAAATCGCACGCAAAAGTGGGTCCTCGCTCACGCCATACCTGATCCATCCTTATCCCTCTGCTTTTTTCAGTCGCTGCAGATCGCGCGCGTGAACAAGTTGCCGCCGCCAATGATGTTATCAAGCTCGAAGTGCCAGTAGAAGAGGCTAACCAGTCCGCCCTGACATTTGATGACACATCCGAGTTTGTTCGTGCGATTTCGTACAACCCTGCTCCTGTCAAAGTCGAGCAAGTCGAGCTCTCGACTGCACCGCCACCCAAAGCCCGATCACTATCTCGAGACGTGCTCATGCAAGATGACGAGGCGCTCGATGAAATTGAAGCTGGGGAGGTCGTGGTAAAAGAGGAAGATGACGAAGAAATGCTCGAAGCGATCGAGCAGGCCATCAAAGACACCGAGGTAGAAGAACGCGCTGCTGCGGAAAACGGGGAAGCTGCCGCGTCGTCTACCGAACCTACATTCAACTCTGGCATGTCTGGCACCTTGGCTTTGCTTCGTCAGCAGGGATTACTCGCGCAACCAAATGCGGATCAAGATGAACGCGAGAAAGTCCAGCGACACCGTGATGTTTGGCTTGCAGATTATCGGCGGTTGCTGGCTCAGAAAGAGCTCGACCGATTGCAGGCTCGTGGCGGAAATAAGGATCAGGCAACGCGAGAGTACGAGAACCGCGTCCGCGAACAGCAGGAGGCTCGCTCCAGCCTTGACCTGTTCAAGAACTACAAACCCGACATCAACATTGTCTACTACGACGAGTTTGGTCGCTCCCTCACGCCCAAGGAAGCTTGGAAGGCCTTGTCTCACAAGTTCCATGGAAAAGGCTCTGGAAAGATGAAAACAGAGAAGCGCTTGAAGAAGATCGCAGAGGAGAAAAAGAAAGAGGCCATGGAAAGCGGTGACACCCCCCTTAGCATGAACAAGGCATTCCAAATCCGACAGGAAAAGACCGGTCAAGCTCATTTCGTACTTTCCGTCGGTAGCAGAGGGTACCTCGTTTTCTCCGCCTGGGATGGTATGGTAGACTAATTATTTGGCGTCTAGCGCCGTGCCTCAAGCGTCCGAATTTCTGGATCCACAGCCACTGTCAAAGGGTAAAACGGAAAAGACCAAGAGCAAAAAGAAGGAGGCAGCCAAGGCTAACGCTCCGCAAGTTCTTGATCCCTCGGGATTCATCACTTTACCGGCCCCACAAGTGAATGGATCGATTAATGCAAGCCCTGTGCCGTCGGGCTTTTCGTCTGCTGTGCAAACGAACGGCTCGGCGTCTCCAGCACCCAGGCCTGGCTTTTCACGCATATCGTCAGCCGTGGATACCCCCTCTCAGAGTGGCACGCCTACCACGGGAGAGAGGACCAAGGTCGCCTTTGGGTTTGGAGCCAAGAGGAAAGTTGCCGATGACTTTATGGACGAACCACCGGCCAAGAGACGTTGACCGGCCCATTTGCCATCCCCATGCTCGGTTTGCAGATATTATGACACGCAGACGTTGAGGGTTTAGTGTAGACGATCTGGTATGTAATCAACGATGTTTTTGAAACATTGCGCCGCTCTCTTTTCTGGACAGACCCTGAGAGGCATGGTGAGTGGCAAATGAAGTTTACGTTTTGTCGTGGAAGGCGTTTGGCACTGCTCTTTAACCAGATGGGTTTTATGCGGCAAAGGGGACAACGTTACCACAGTGCCTCACGATTGTCTGATTACCTCTTGGGTTTGTACAATACGTGCGAACCAGTCAGATTTAGCTGTCGGTCTCACTGTACCCTTATTTGCGCTGTAGCCAACCAAGTCAACTCGTGGACCGTACATCATCCGTGGTTCTGCGGAGTCTTTATTCCTCATTCCCTGCAACAAACTATGTAGGCACAAGCGGTTCGGGTCTACATACGGCTCACGGATGCCATCTTTGATGCCCGTCTGAGACATGCCTCGTCAATTCTCTGCGTCTCACTTGCCACACGCATATCAATCCATGGAGCTTATTGCCACTATCAGTGCGGCGTTACACCATCTCTCAGGCTGCGATACAGATACTGAGCGTCAAGCGGCACGGTCGACGGCCCTCTTGCATGATACTACTTTTTGTAACGGAGAACTTGACATCGTCGACCCAGCTCCTACCTCGCCGCAGTCGTACCCCAACGACGACAAGGTCTACTCGAATCGCGCCATGTCTGGCCTGTACGTACACATGTCTCACATTTCCACGTTGTACCGTCTGAAACAAATTGGTGAGTTCCATGCCACTCATCCATCCTAATTTCGCGCATTCATTCAGCCGCAACGTCGGCTAAGCGTCGACTTTGCCATAGCGGCGTCCCAAGGAATGTTGGACAAACGTTATCAACGCCAATACCGGGGTATAAATACGAATTCTTTGGTGCCCGTGTGCCGTTTTCTCATCAATGGATCGCTTGGACTCTCCCTTGTACGCGCTCACCACTGGGGCGGTCTTGCTCACCCTCTACCTCGTGCGGTTGTATGTCGTCAAGCGGGCGACGCCCCACCAGCTCGCGCTTCCCCCCGGTCCGAAAGGCCTCCCGTTTATTGGGAGCGCGCTCGAGATCGACAAGAATGAACCATGGTTGACGTATGGCAAGTGGAAAGAGACGTATGGTACGTGTGCGCGCAGAGTGGCGTCATCCTATACCCAATGTTCATTGGACGTGTCAGGCGAGATCGTGTCATGTAACCTGTTGGGTCAGACGTACATTATCATCAATTCGGAACGGGTGGCAAAAGTACTGCTCGATCAACGTTCGATGATTTATTCGGACCGTCCCGTGATTCGAACGTCGGAACTGTAAGATCCCGTCACCATCTCCCATGCGTTGACCTGATGGACTAGATTTGGCATGGACTTTAATACGGGCCATTTGTCGTATGGTGATACGTGGAAGTCTCATCGCAAGATTTTCCATCAGAGTTTGAATAGTACGGTGATTCGCAAGTATCATGATGCGGTGACGGACAAGGCGCGGACGTTGTTGGCCAACTTGTTGCGTTCCCCCGAGGGCTTTGAGACCCACATGCGAACGTAGGTCGGGGTGTGGTGCTGCGTATCTGTTTATGAATCCTTGGCTAGGTATTCCGCGTCGATCATCATGGCCATCACCTATGGATACAATGTCGTACCCAAGGACGATCCCTTGTTGTCACCGCTCGACGAGATGATCAGGATCGTCGTCCTCTTGACGCCCGAGAGAGCGATCTTGCTCAATCTGTTCCCTCAGCGTGCGTCGTTCATGGTCGAATACTCCAATGTTTGCTTGACTTGAGACACAGTTCTTCATGTCCCATCGTGGTTCCCCGGAGCAGAGCTCCAGCGATTGGCAAAACGATGCAAAGAATTGTCTCCTCAGGTCCGGGAGGTGCCTTTCCAATTCGTCAAGGAGTGTTTGGTGCGTCTTGTAATGAGGGGGTCTTTGTTTGTATGTTTACCATGATTAATAGGCAAAGGGGATTGAAAACGATTCGATGGTGGCGCAGCTGCTAAAGGACGAAGATGCGCCTACCAAGGACCGTGAGTCATACGAACAGACTGTCAAGGATTGTGCCGTGTCGGGTTTCATAGGTGAGATGCGTCCTATGTCGATCTGCGCCTGACCTCGTCCCTGATGTATATAGCTGGTACCGATACAGTGAGCACAATCGTTTGACTGATGGGTTGGGACATCCATGACACGTTCTTCAGACGCAATCGACGCTAACGACGCTCGTCATGGCGTTGATTTTGCATCCCCAGGTTCAAAATCGCGCACAGGCCATCATAGACAAGGTCGTTGGACGGGATAGGTTACCTACATTTGATGATAGAGCATCTTTGCAGTACATTGACGCTCTCCTTTTGGAAACACTGCGATGGTCGTCGCTTGTGCCAATGGGTACGTTGTCGTGTGGATGGACTCCTTGTGGATGCTCACGCGTGCGACTGCTAGCCATTCCACACATGGTGACGAAAGACGACGTCTTTGAGCAGTGTTTGATCCCTAAAGGCGAGCGATGTCTCACTCTGCTGACCCGTCCTTATGGTACCCACCAGGTTCCATCATCATTCCGAACCTCTGGTGCGCCTTCTATACATTCCGGAATGCGTCTTGACATGTCACTTTTTCGACAGGGGCATGGCACGCGACGAGGAAAAATTCCCGGATCCGACTGCCTTTAAACCAGAGCGCCACCTGGACGCGGACGGTAACCTCCGCTCGGATGACATATCAGGTCTCTGGTTCGGCTACGGACGCCGCGTTTGCCCTGGACGGTTCCTTGCCAACGCATCCACATGGCTCGCAGCGGCGACAATGCTCTCGGTGTTTCGGTTCGGCAAGGCGATCGGGCCTGCGGGGTATGAGATTGATATCTACCCTCGGTTTACGGGCGGTGTGGCGCTGTGAGTCGTTTTTTTCGCCTTTTGCTTTTCCCTTTCTTTACGTGGTGACTGAGCGTTTGGACTAGTCGACCTGTGTCGTTCCCCTGCCGGATTACGCCTCGTTTTGAAGGTGCCAAGGAGCTTGTGAGTTAGTGGTATGCGTGGACGGTAACGAGTGGATCGGAGACCTGGAACATGTTATAATTTATTAGTGTACTTTTAGGCATCGTGATGTCATCTTTGATTCGTTTGTGCGCATGATCATGTCGGATAATGAGGCCACATCAATACAAAACAGCTTAACACTTTAGGCAATTGCAATCGCGTAGCGGTGACTAGGCTCATCTCAACTTTGCTTTCAAGCGACATCAATCTGTTATGCATCATTGTTTTGACCAACGACATCTGAAACTATTCCAGATCATGTTTGGCCCACTCGCAGCTAATCTGTTTTGTTACTGGCAGTTTAGACACGAATGTCACCAGCAGAATAAGATATGTGTTCGATGTAAGCCTTTTCCTCTTCCTTAAACTGTGCTCAGGTGTGAGCGCGATACTTGACCACTCTGCCGGGTAATCTTGATTGTCTATCAGGTGTTATCCTTGGATCGATATCAGAGGTCAGTGCAACAGTTTTGGTGCCACATTCACTCAACGATCAAACGGGGATTGATGAACAATCCAGTACAGCCTCTAGTTTGTTGCCATTCCGGAATCGAACAGCATACCGCGGCGCGAACCAGTTCATGGTGACAAAAATATATGATTGACCTCGTGTGAGAGAAGCATGCAATGCACTCGGTGATCAATTTCTCGACCGCCGTGTCTTAGATGCGAATGGTATGCTTGTGTGTCCGCTCTGATCCAAGCCGAACATCGCCAGTGTCGGGAATAATCTTGCCGTGCCTTGAAGATAACGTCTGATCACCGCCGGCCGTCAGTACGTAACCGAGGAGGAACACAAGCAGAATGACTTTCCAGTATCCGAGACAGGGGCTTCAGAACGTGGTCGGACAGATGTACAGCTCGGACCGCGCATCATGCATCCTGTGTACTCATGATGTCGAATTGTTGGCTTCACCGCTATGATAATCACGCGTTTAATTAGAACTCATTAATATTAATGCCATTCGTCATTCGTTTTGAAACCCTGTACATCACCAATTCCGGCGACTCTGGTGAACTTGGCGTCACTGCAAAGGTTATCCATGTTCCCGATGGTCGCTCGCTCACAAAGGTACCACTATGTCTCAGTCCTCGTCATTCTTCTTCCACAGAACTCTCAGGCTGTCCGGCGCCCGTCTGGACCGTGGCTGACGATATGTTCAAACTAGTTGCATCTTCGTTCCCGCCGGTTGTTGGGCAATGCCGTGCTATATGGAGTGACAGTTCTCCCAGCTTCAAGTTAAAGTTACCGGTTTCACCGCGGACCGCGCAATGCATTTGATCGTGTCGCAAACCATTTGCCATCCGGATAAACAAGATGAACCAGATACCTATAGAATCCTCCATCACAGAGGAATGGCACGAA
>JBBPTS010000283.1:0-16006 GCA_038094235.1 Fistulinella staudtii | reverse complement strand
CAATAGATGACCTTGGCATAAAGAAATATGTCCTGTCAGCGTGTGAGAGGACACTGGAAGACGTCACAATTGCAAAGAAACGCGGGAATACCATCACGCGGCCTTCAAGGTCGGCGATGGTGGCCAAACTGATCGACTGCACGTCTATCAACAGATGAGATGTGACATGGGTCCCAGTAAAGGCATATGTTGAAGAAACGTGACGATTATCGTTCACCGTCATAAGCGTACAAACTTGTCCTGTGTCAGGGACCGTTCCAATAGGGTTCGTAGTTCGGATTGATCATGTGCACAAACATAGATGAAAATGACAGTCACGGCTTCCATAGGAAGAAGCTTGTCACCCTTTCAGAAGCTTACTTATGCGGCCCGTTCCTGGCTTGATTCATACCAGTATTATCGACCAAAAGTCTTCTTCACTTTCGTGTTTGAGACGACAGGCTATGCACGCGAGATTGCTCACAAGCACACCCTTTTTTTTATTTCTGTCCATTCAATCGGCTCAATGGTCACCAAATCTTTTATCTCGTGCCCTAGGCCACCACGCCGCTCCTAGACCGCCCATAGATGTGCAGTGCTTTCGGAAAGACTCGGGTTACACATACACACGCATATATACATACATTCAGCTCTTTCAGCGGTCCATATGATGGGAGGTATGAGGATGCTTCTTTCTGGTAGAATCCACGTCTGCTTTACCATGCTTTGCCACCCTGGAAAACGTCTGGCACAGAAGCACCGCGCTATCATCCCAGTCGCCTGCTCATCCGTCTCGACTTTCCAAATCGATGGCCCTAGGGTAAGTTTTTCTCCACTTTATTTCGAAGGAATACTTGATACGCGTTATCGCCTCTTCCCATTTCCCCTTATGTCGCGGAAAAAATTAAAATAACCGACGAAAAAAAATAAATAGCATCTTTGTCCGAGTCCTGTTCTGGCTGCATCTAGCGGATCCGGGTTGATCTCGTATACGTATACAACAGCGGAAGAATGGGCGACTCCACTGGTCGAATGGCCTAATGCCACGGAATCACGAAATCCGAGGGTTCGATGAGGTAATGATGAAACCTGTTGTCAAGCTGCCGGGCTTCGTTCATTATGCCATATCCCCAGAAAGCGATCGACAAGCCATGAACGGTTTGCGTATCTCTCTAAACGGATCCAACTTGGATCAGTGTGTCTCCGAGCTCACCCATGAGAACGTGGCATCACACGTGGCATCATCAAGTGATCCCTGACGCATCCTTATCGTCAAATACGAATGCAGGCGCACCAATTTTTGAACGTGGTCGTGTTTTGTTCAAAAAAATCCGTTTTCAAATCTGAAAACCGTATCGTATACCCGCGAATCTGCTCGTGTGTTGGAAACGATGTTGCGACCCATCGTGAATGACCACTGGCCACGAAAACGACAGGCAGGTCGTTACCTTGACTATTCAGATACGCACACTGTCTAGTGTCTGGACAGTCTTCTAGAAGTTGTGATGGTGGATGAGCTAGACTGTCACCAGCAAGGATTGCGCTGATAGACGGTCCCTTCTGCCTTCCAGAAGGAGCATCACCTCGGGGGACGCGGGAGCTACCCACATTTCCCCGAGACAGAGGGCCCCAAGAAAAACATCCGGAACATACGGACGTGCCTCGTGTGTGCATACATATGTAATGTCGATATGAATATAATCTTCGGGGGATGCACATCCTTCAGAACGGCGTCGTCGTCATCCGACCCACCTGAGTTGTGAACCACGGTATCGGGCACAGCGAATTCCGGAAAAGAATGGATGGCAGAAGTGTGTGGAGGCCGGGAATCGCGATGAGGAGAGCCATCATAGAGCGAAGGAGTACGCGGTATGTGCAGCACGAGACCGACTGGACGATAAAAAATGGGCGGAGTCCGTATATGCAAGAGCTTCCGAAATCTTTGACTGCGCGGAAGCACGGTGATATGATGAATGACCCCGTGGCGCAATGACAAACCATGGCAGAACAGGACCCTACCAGACCCACGACGGGTTCCAAAGACAGACGATCGTCCATAGGAGTTCTTGCGCGCAGCTCCAAGCACAGCATTGTCTCGCATTCCAGTGCACCAGTGCACGAGTACTTGTCCAATTGTGGTATCGTCAAAGGGCAACAAGATCACGATCCATCCACATCCCTCGGAAACCACCGCAGCATGATGTCGAAATCCGATATAGTCGATCGATAACATCACATCGGACGGGAGATCTGGACCCGTCCATTCAATTCTGTAGCTCTGTGATCGTGCGTTATCCGCGACCGAGAGTCGGATCTTTCTTTTTCTCTTTCTTGTGTGAATGAGACCAAAGTTCAGTTTTACCATCGAGCGCTCGTCAGCGTGTTTTCCGGTGATGCATGACGATAACATGACAAAAAACTCCTTGCACACGTGCTCAGTGACAAACGTGGAAGGATCGGTCCAAGACTCGGAGCATGGAGGTGCTTCGTAGTTTGGAAGCGAAGTTGGAGCGGATTGTGGACAGAAGTCAGGGGCAGGGTGCTGAAGAACTACTTCGCGTACGCTTTTCTTTGACCCGGGAAAAAAAAAGAGGGTGGTGGAGGAGTGTCTTGAATTCTCGCTGGAAGGTCCACGGAGGCGTCGGAGTGGTATGGGCTGCATATCCACTGAAGAAACATCAATGGAAGTCGAGAAAAAATACCATGATCCTCCCGCATAGTCTCGTACATTGTGGTTGGCTAACCTCCCGGATGAATTGTGGTGCTATGACATATATCGGTGCGCACGTACCGGAGAAATAGAATCGAGTAAAAAGACCGTTGGAAACATGAGCGCCATGGCATTGGAAATGGAATATGAATGTGTGCTGCATCCAGAGCCCTGCAGTACATGCAAAGGAATAACCATTGCGAAGAAATGTGGTGTACTGCCAGTGATCTTGGCACGCCCATGGTCAGCAATGCGAGTCAAACGGTTGCGAAACTAACTTTCGAGAGAGTATGAAAAAAAATTGCGGACCCATTTACGGGGTTCTTTCCGTTAACAAGGAACGCAAGAATACGCGGCACCCGGCGGGGGAGCTTGCGGACCGACACATGCCGTGAGCTTGTGGAGATTTACGTTTCTGATTTCGTGCCAACCTCCGTCGCACACCATGTCGGCAGTACCAGAGGTTTTGCGCGACCGACTCGGACGAACAGTACCAAATTGGATGTGGGTAGTGTGGAGGGCCCGAAGGAGTCATTCTTGAGTAAGACTCTAGCTGGGAGAGTGGAATGCTTGGTTCAGTTTCAGTCCAAGTCCTTTCCAAAGGTCCTTGCTGTGGCCCACAGAGACTGAGTCTGACTAACACGCCGTTGCCATTAGTGCGAAAACCAAGTCATGCTAGGGCAGAACAACTCTACATAACATTACGGCATAACGTTACAAGTGTCAGGGAAAGGGTAGCTTGGAAGATGCACTAGTTGCGTTAGGACAAATGAAGGCATGTCAAACGTAGTACGGCTATCATAAAGTAACGAAAGAAACATCGTGTAGCCCGTGAAGACATTGCTATATTACTCCTACACAAAGTTTACAGAACAGTCATGGTGAAAACATAGACATGCCCCCGCGCCTTCTGAGGGGGATGTTCACACAATTTCGTCGATGTGCTCGAATGTAATCTTGCTGCGGCGATTGGTATTTCCGTCCAGTGGAGCGATGGGACTCATCGGCAAACGTGGTTCATGGTCAATGTTGATATGAGTGGACAGAATGTGAACTTGGGCTCTGCTCCTTGGATCTATACTTGTAATGTCTGTATGTCCAAAGGACAGCCCATGCATCGACTGGATTGCATGATGTGCCATTCCGACGCGAATGATGACCATGTAGAACGTGATGGAGATGATTGGCGTGATCTGGAAATGAAAAAGAATGAGATCCTCTTCTTGCTTCAAAAGAAAAATATGGTAGCAGACCATGTCTAGGAACACAAACTGGACGTTGGAATGATTTACAAAGCAAATCAACGCCACGAAGAGGGTGACAGAGTAAATGAAACCAGCATCAATGACGACATGCAGAATGGGCCGTAGTTGTGACTTTGTTTGACTGCACAGTGACGTCGTCTTGCGATCGACTTTCCAGACACGGTAAGCCAACAAGACTGATGGAGTGACACGCAAGTTATAGAATCATCCCTCAGCCTAAACTGCATACTTACTAGTCGTCAGTAGATTAGTGACTAACGTCGATGCCCAAAACGACGTGATCCACAGAGAGACACTCCCTTGGAAAACTTCGCCTTGCTTCAACTTCAATTCGGTAGACGGGCTTGCAATCCCAGTTACTGCATACGATCCGTTATTGATTGCGTTCATCTCGAAGATGAGAATACCGTACCACCAACCGCGCACCAAAGTACCATGGGCAGAATCATGACCGCCTTAGATTGCCATGCGGCATAACAGCGATAGAGCTATAATGGGCCTGGTAATTGCAATCGACTTTCAAGTGGAGGCAACAGAGCTCACGACGACACCATCCCCAATGAGGGTCTGAATAGCATATAGGTAGTTCTTGGACACGAATGTCCAGTGCGAGTCATTGGAAAAATACTCAATGGGACCTCCTGGGATGGTATCTCGGAAGAGTATGAAGCCCTCCATAACCCTTATGACTTCGATGACGAGGTGCTGTATAACCCGAAGAATTTGTGTTCTCTTCGATGTCTAGGTAGATGAGACACGCACCGCCGTGCTAAATAGCAACAATAAACACGCTACAGTAACCATCTTGTAGTTGATATGGTCCGTGGTTCGTTGAGCGAGCAATGCCCAAAGCGTTCCTCCGAACATTAGCAGAGAAAAGCCTTGATCGATAAATTAATCAGCCTAATTTTCTTTAATGAGGAAGAGGACCATACCATACAAGAGCCCTTCCAGTACTACCGAGAGAAGCTCGGCCTTGTCCAAAGGGATGTCGGTTAGCATATCGCAAAATATGCAACACCTCGCAAACGCAGAAAGGTAGAAAGGGCGCGGTGAGAGGAGCGCGCAAGATGGCGCGTTGCTGTGGGTAACTGGATGAAGGAAACCGCCCTTCTTTCCTGCCAGACCACCCCCAGTCTATGTATCCGCAAGTCGTGACATTTCGGATACGATCGGATAAAGCCCCATAACAGAAAACTTGGTCGCCCTTCCCCAGAGAAAGACGAGTACACCTAACCCATCCGAAACTCGATAGGATAAAAGGCACCGAAGAGTTTGACATTTTTATTTATTTTATTTTATTGACAGGGAGGTATCCACCTGGTAGAGTTAGCCAAGGTTACTATTCGCCACGAGTATCCACGAGATTCGCACCTCATCATAGTCGGCCGGATCTAAATATGAGCTGTTGGGAAGGCAGTGGAAATCGATCACGTCGGGCAGTGTCAATTTGAGGCATACATAAAACATTGCAGGCTCAAGTTTCAACGATAACACCCGCTATGCAGGTTTCGGAGCTGAACTGACATCCTGAAGGTATCCTGGACCGCCCGCATTCTCGGTAGCATAGTTACTGTGCATTAGAATGACCAAAAATTTAACCAAAGGCACGCCGTGACCACACGTGCGAGAATGCCGAATCAACGGGCGTGAGGAACTTTACGACGTGAACACAATGATGAAACGACTCATGACATGCCATGTGACCTGTATATAAGTACTTGAGGCTTGAGCAGAACCTTTTGAAACACGACATAACTTACCGTGCATGGAACAATGCGGAACCGACTCGGATAAGTCATCCGTGACATTAGAGGTTTGGTCATTATGTAATCAACACTCAGTGTCGCTGCTGGGCATTTCTGAATCATGATGGTCAATGAAAATAAAATACGTCATGCGTTTCTGAATGACATCGTATGGAGGAATGTTACAACTGTTACTTGGCCCGATAGCGTAGCAACTACGCTCGTTACATTACCTGAAGCCACGGGCCCTACTGCCATGGTAAGTTCTCAAACGGTCGCTATGCACGACGCTCTCGAACTCTCTTTTACTCCCATCATTTCCTCAGAGTCTGATGAGGGAGACAGGAACTTGAATGTGGTCTTTATAGACCAACATTCTTATAGTACACCAACAGACTAAACTTCCAATTTCAGTCACTCTAAAAATTTGTCACTGAAATTGTCAGTGACCTGGATCAGACCTAAAATGCACAAGACAATGGCATATCAAAAGTAGCATAGATAAAATCATGATTGCATTGATTGCTCCGCAATGGATTTAACAAGTCCTTCACGTGGAAACAAAAGGATATTCACGACAACACGGTCCCTTTTAACATAATTTGTGGAGTATACACGTGGTTTTTGACGACGAACGTCTATTGCAACACATCGGAAAAAGCAACCGACAGGACCTCCTGAAAAGGTATCCCGGAAAGTATCAAATATTTCATGACTGCCAACTCCCATGTAACGGATGATAAGCAGAGGCATACACTGCCGTGTTAAATGGCGTCGAAGCAACTATCACAGAGATCGTGCCATGGTGGGGAGTCCGATATTACAGAGATTATCTGGGGGTATACCATCGATGCCTATAATGGGTAAAGAGCGGGAGGGTAGGAGGAAGGTTGGAGGACGTACAAACGGACCTGCTCGACGCAGCACTTGACTATCCCAGCTATCTGCCCACTGCACACGCTCCAATTCCTCGATCGCCAAGGTAAATAGCATTTGAAAAACCTTGTACCGGAATGCGTCCTTGCCGCGTTTGCCCCCGCGATCTGTCAATCTGCGACTCCTCAGCGAGGTGATGCCGCCGTGTGGCAATGGGGCAGTCTATTTCTACCCTACATCCGTTAACGCACTGGACTTCGTAACTGGATCATTTACGAATAGTTTTATCATTTGCAAGGATCCTCGATGCTAACATTGGGTCAGCCGATGCTCGCCGGCCAGCGCGCAAAAATCGCAACCTGTCCGGCATCTGTGCGGGAGATGTCCCACGACATCCAAAGGATAAACACATTTCCTTGAAACGTTTCACAGACCGTTGACGCCGGAATTAAGAAAAGCCACTGAAACAAGCCTGGATAAGCGGCATTCGTCGCTGGGCATCGCGCGAAGAGTGTTCATGTTGATGATGCAATTTCACAGAGGTCAGAGCCAAGGGCATTCTGAACAAACACGTCTTCGAATGAGGAGCGAATATGGGGTTACAGCGCGCTTCGTTGGACGTCGAACGGTGTGCCAGCGAACAAGGGCCATGTGAAGCGTTGATGCGTCACATGCTCCAATCGCACGTCGAGGCCCGGTGGGGCCGGCGACGTCCACTCTTTGTGAGCGATATGGGCATTTTGGAAGAATGCGAAGCGGTGAGTCACTGGCTTTTTCATATATGACGACTCGGCCGGAGCTGCAACACCTATTTTCGAAGGGAGAATGTGAGAATCGCATGTTGCAGACAGCAAGGGAGCATCCTTTTGCCCCGCGGTTCACAATGCGTTCACGGGTCAGTCACTAGGGCGTGGTGGTGTCATGCCGCGTCGTGCCGCGGTCGCGAATCTGAATCGAGTCCCGATTGAATTTTTGCCAACATGGCATCAACATCGCGTACCCTACACTAATTCAACGTGAGCAAGAGGGCAAAGGCTTCGCAAGAGAAATGAAAGCCGCACAACGTCATCGTTGCCAGGGACATTCCTGACTATTCAGTCGACATACTTGACTCGTATTGGTTCCATCATCCTCGTGTTTTAATTCCGAGGACCTAGGTGAGACCAGCAGGCACACCAGTCAAGCCCGGGGCGGGAGAAGGGAGATATAGCAAAACATAGTCATTTTCTGTACTACTTCATACCTACTGTCCATGTTCAAAATAAATGCCATCCAAGCCTGTGCTGAATAAAAAAAGAGGAGAGATAGCAGAAAGGAAAAAGCAAGTCGAGTCCAGATTAAGCTATGCATGCAGCGTGGCTATGCTACGGCTAGTGCTTGAGGTGGCCTGGCAGTCGAGGACGAAAAAGAAAAAGAGATGGAAACCAGGTCAGAAAAGAAGGAAAAATGTGATGAAGCAAATACAACAATGCGCTCAGATCGTTCCCACCTCTATGATACACCACCGATGAACACCTCAGGGGTTCCCCGTCATAGCGCCCGTCCCCCCATCCACGACTGCATGCTTTCAGGTCTTGATGGCGCGTCGTCATAGCCCGCCGTCAAATACGACCCAGGTACGTGCTGCCGGAAGCGCTGCGATCCAGTCTCTACGTGTGAGGGCGTATGTCGAACCTGCATCTCATACGATTCGGGGTTCGAAAGCGCCAGCCCAGCCGGTGACCGCGTCCGGTTCGGCTCCGGGAGCGGTGGCATCGACGATGGTGACGACCCCCTCGAAAGCCTCTCCCCGACTTCGCCATTGGAGAAGCGGTAGACCGAGGGTGGTATTGGTGAAGGAATGGGAATATCACTCGATGAATAGTAGGATCCGTGTGGGGATGGCGTGAGCGAGGCGGATTGGTTAGTTTGTGCTTGCATATCCATTATTTCTGACGACCCGACGGGGATCAACGGGGGAGTTCTCTGCTTAGTATCGAGGCTATCGTCGGAGTGGTTTGTCTGCCGCTTCTCGGACTCTGATATTCGCGTGGGTTCGTAGGGATTAGGCAGAGCCAGTTCAGAGGCCGATCGAGCGTGTGGCTCGCGAAACATGGGTGCGGTCTCGAGGTCCGATTTACGACTGTTCTTGGATGCTTTGCGATGCCGGATACCCAATTGGTCTTTCAGGTCGCCGCAGACCCACATTTCTCGAATGATCTCCTTGTCCAGCGGTGCATAGGCAGAAGAGGCAAACTTGTAGATGAAACGTGGTGCTAGAGCAAGATCAGACTCATGAGTCAGACAAGGCGGATCACTCACCTAATGCGACCATGACCGAGAAGATGACAGTGGCCCAGAACGTGACGTTGCTGAACAAGACCTCCACTTCATCCACGAATGAGCCTGTGGACGAGAAAAAGTTGTTGGCCGGAAGGAACGAGTAAATCACAATCCACAAAAGCATCACAAGTGAAGACCCGAAAACGACGATCCAGGTGATAAAAGTCCAGCTAAGTAAGACAGTTGAGTATCCACTCCGAACACGAAGCACGTATAGAAAACGTACTAGTGAGTGTTCATTCCAACAAAACTGTTCGCTGCAAAGATAGCAGCAATCGCAACGGTGGTACCAAAGTCTGAGAGAGAGTCGATACCCTTGCCATTCCAGGATGTTGCGAGACCAAGAGACCAGACGAGGTACGGGATATAGAAGACGACTGCAGACTGGTAAAGACCATCGAGCATATATGACCAGAACTTTATCCGAGTATATTCTAGACCACGGATGCCTCTAATATAGAGCTCGGGGAAAGCTAAAGCCGCTTTCGCATTGATGTCTTGGTCAAACGCTGATAAACCGCGGGTCAGGAGAGCACATTCTCGCAACACCGTCAGTGCTTACCACCAAGAACAATTACCGGCAACGACGTGAACACCAGGTTGTAAAGAAGGATGAAGCTGTAGTCGTACAGATATGTCGCATCGAAGCTGTCCAAAGGACAGTATATCAGTCATCATCCTTCCCAAAGCACTCCGTAACTTACTAGCAATAGATGAGATACCAGAACAAGGCCAACGTCCAAATCACGTTCTATACGCACTCGGTAGGTGAATCAACTCCATCAAGAACGTCGGAAAGCGACCCACCTTGTAAAAAAAGTTGCTGTGCATGTCCGCGATGCGCTGATATGACCAGCGCCCATGTACCAAAAGTAACTTGGTCAGGAACCTAAACTGACCAAACGCATAGTCGGCCGACATCGCGGCTTGTGATCCCTCGTGGCCCAACAATCCGCAGCCAACGTTGGCCTCTTGAATCATCGCCACGTCGTTGGCGCCGTCCCCGATGGAGAGCGTCATCGCCTTGCGACCCTCTTTGACCTGGATATCCGTGAGCGGATGGGCGCTCGAGGAAAGAAACATGCACCTACCAACTTGACCGTCAAGGCTTTCTGAGCCGGAGATACACGACAACACACGACCGTCTCGCATTGCGTGCCAAGATTAAGAAACAGAGGCTTGATATCTGGTGTCAATGCGTAACGCAACGTCTCCCCATCGATCACGACCGCAAACGCAGCCTGGGCCCCAGGTACGAAACCCCGTTTGCGCGGGTCCAAAGATGGCGGACCCAATATGGTTGCGATCTTGTTCAACCCCGCTTCAATCTGTGAGCGCGTGCCCTCGGGGCTATCAGCTGACAGGATCATAACCTCCATGTCTTGTTTGAGCAGGTTACAGCTAAAGCCAATCTCGATGGCCGTTTGCAGCTTATCGCCTATGATAGGACCATAACGTTAAAATGGAGAAGGCTCGTCCACGCGATGGAATGCTCACCTGTGAGAATCCATAGCTTGATGCCCGCGCGGTGGAGTGTTTCGATAGCCTCGGGGACACCCTCCTGCAGCTTGTCCTCCAACGCTGTAGCGCCGAGCAATAACAACTCTTGCTCGATACTCGATGCTACCTTCTCAACCTCCTCCTCCCTGTTCTCCGTCGCCGCAGACGCCGCATCGTAGCTCCGCACCCACAACAAGAACTCGTCCTCTGTCAACACCCTGTACGCAATGCAAAGCGTTCTTAAGCCGCCGTTTGCAAACATATCCATATCCTTGGTTGTCTTCTCCTTCAACGCCGGATCAACGTCGGCTGAAAGCCGCTCATAGATGACTGAATCGGCTCCCTTGCAGTACAACATAATCCGACCGTCTGGGGTACGCACGATCACACTCATCCTCTTCCGCGTGCTGTTAAACTCGAGCGTCTTCAACAACGTGTACCGTTCTGGCTGTCCCAGCACCTCGATGTCGACCGTGTCCTTGGACTTGCCCACGAACGGAAACCCAACGTCCCGCGCGGCGCCCACCAGCGCAGCCTCGTCTGGTGACTCTGCCTTGTACTCCAGGTACCATGGCTTCTCCGTTGGGTCGGGCTTGTCCGCGAGGACCGTGTGACACACGGCCAATGCGCGGAAAAATGCGATGATGTGCCCCAATTGTTCTGATGTCCGGTCGGCGATATCGTCGGCGAGCTTGGGCGAAACGAGCGTGAGCTTGTCAATTTGGGCATACCGGTTCTTGAAGGATTTGGTGAGGGTGGACACCATGGTATCCTTGAGCATCGCAAGCTTGCGCGCGAGCTCTTCTGGCTCGACGGTATCTGCACGCCCCTCTCGTGTTGCAGCCCCACGCTGGGCCTCTGTGACACCCTCGCCATAGACGACGCCGTGAATGGAACATTTCTGAAATTCCATGACATTTTGGGTGAGCGTGCCCGTCTTGTCGGAAAAGACGTATTCGATCTGGCCGAGATCGTCGGAGATACCCCAGTTCTTGGGGACACAGGCGGCATCAAAGGGCTTGTAGTACATGTCGATATCTTGTGCAATGAAATAGGCTTGGATGGTTTTAACGATTTCGATCGAGATGAAGAGCGAGACGGGGACAATGTTCTGGAATGCGATCAGACAGGAGCTGCGACATGGACTCAAATTAGTGGCGGTGTAGATGTGACAATAGGGTAGAACTCACACAAAGGTCACGAGCGAGTTGAGTGCAGGAGAGTTCGTTGGATCTACTCCCGGCTCAAAAATCTTGACACTCGTATTCGGTAGACCATCCAAGACCCCATATATCACCGCGGAAAGCGTACAGATGATGAGCAAAAAGACGAAATTGACGATGACGTTGAAGTTGGTCTCCTTGGCGATTTTGGACTGTTTCGACGGTGTGATGCCTCCGTTCAAATAAATTTTGGTGTCTGGGCCCGTAAAGACGACCAAACCGATGATCCAAGCTGTGTTTCGCACAGTGCAACCACGAAGAAGTAGCTCATTGATAGTGACGCCGTCCTTTCGAGGCTCCTCGCGAGTGGCATCTGTGTAGCGCAAAACGCCAGTGTACTGGTACAGATTTTGATGCGGTGGCTCCGACTCGAGGACGAACGACGATTTCTCAATGTCTTCCTCTGATGCGATAGTAGACGTTGCTCGGAGAGCCTTGCGCGGTTTCAAGTTCGTCTCTCCATCGAGGTTCTTCGTCTCCAGGTAGCAAATGCCATCGGGGTCCGAGGTTGATAGCACAAGCACATCCGCCGGAACCTGCTCGTTCTCCCTTAATAGTACAATGTCTCCCACTTCCAACTTCTTCCACAGCGTCCTCTCCCATCTCGCGGTCCCGCTAGTCCTCCGCCTCCAGTCGACGACCCCAAGCGATGACCGAGAAGGTATACTCTGCTGGTATGCCGAAAGCGAACTGTTGTTTCGACCCCATAAACCGCCCTCTGCGGGCGGTAAACCAGGAGGGTACGTATGTGAATCCGCGCTCATGGCGTCTTCGAGAGGTTTTCCAGTGCCCAATGGTCTCCCAACAGTCGACGAACTCTCGTTGATGTCGGTGGTGCTAATGCTGGTCCCATCGGCTTCCGCGCCATTGCTGAGAACGATTTGCATGCCTTCGCCAGCTTCCTTTTCGCGGAGCTTTTGGACACCTCGAGTTACCTTTCCCGGGGCATTGATGTGCAGGAGGCGCTGGTACCATGGGCGAGGATCAAGGGGTTGGTTCACATTGCGCCATTGACCGAGACGTGTCACCGCGGAGGTGTTGACCTCTTCATCCAGCATCGCCCGGCGGTAGTCTTCGAGGCCATCTTTGATGGCGGTAACGACGAGGATGAAGGCGAGTGGAAGGGCAGCGGTGGACGCCGAACTCGCTCCAAACACGGGAAACACTACGATAGGTTAGTAAGAGAGTAGGACAATGGAGGCACACGCACATTGGAATATGACCAGAGCCAGGAAGTAAATGTTGGCTATTCTGAGAAAACGTCGGCGCACGTTAACACGAGAGGACGGGTGCACTTACCGATGGAATTGCTCGAATAGATTCTTGGGGAGAAAAGTGAATAGGGTGTACCCTAGAGGCAATGAGTTGAGGGAGGGTACCAGACCGTGGAAGACTCACTGCTCGTCCGTACTTTGTTTCTGGCATACCGAGCGGATGGTTGGCCACGACTATCGAGTTCAGAGGGCGAGAGGGGGGCATTGACGTATATGTTTCTGCGCGGACCAGGTATCTTTGGGGCATCTGAGGTGGTGGAGTCGGCTGTCTTTGGACGCTTGTCTTTTCTGAAAAAGCGAGAACGCTTCGACCTGCGTTCTGCACGTATTTCTGAGCGAACGGACTCTGCGATGGTGGATGCTGCGGTGCGGACGGTGCGAAGACGAAGTTCGGGGTCTATCTGTGCATCGTTGTTGTCGAACTGATCTGGGGGAGAATGTCGCTTGAATAAAGAAGCCATGGGCTGGTATTGAATTATGGACAGGGTATGGTTCTGAAACTTTCAAGGATCCTGGATACCGGGTGCCAGCTCGGAAGGACCTGAGATGGTAAAAAGTCAAACTGGATGAGCTCTCGAAGGAGCGTGTACTTTGCGCAGCCGCACTGCTACTCGGTCGGCCAACGCGGCAGTGTCAATAATATCCATCACCTTCTCAGAATGAACACCGTATTCTAAACTAGACTAGCAGGACCGCACTACTACCATCCTTATCAGCACCAAGCTTGACTCATATCTGTTCCCAAGTCGCATCCTGGATAGGTTTGTTCCACCACGGCATTCAAAGATGGCGACGGTACACTAAAACAATCAAGACCCTGGATCAAGCACGACACTAGAGCGCATACATGAGGGTCGATATCGATTCTACGCTCAAGACCCTCAGAGAGGGCGCTCCCTGGTTGGAGAGGATTTAGGGCAATATCAGGTGAGAACGCGTGTGGTTAGCTCTTGACCTCAAATTGACCTCGCATCTTAGAGTCAACTCATAGATTACATGGAAAAGGCAGCATGCGCATACAGCTGGGTCGGTTCACGTGCCCCCATTTCATTTTATGCAGCGTTTTTTTCGTCTCGTTCGGTCATGAATCGACGTTCATATGACAGTACTGCCATCTCCATTACGACGCTTCGCGGAAAGCGTACCAGTTCGCCCAGGGAGAGTTTGCTCTTGTACCTTATCCGGAGTTTGACTTGACTGTTACCGATTATAGGCACGTCCATAGAACCCATTGTTCCCTGCGTTGCTCACCCCGACCCTCAATCCAGTTCAAAGGCGGGGACCTATGCAGCTCACAGATACCCTCGGCCACAGTGCCTCCACGTGATCCACCTCCACCTTTCTCATCCCAACGATCTCGACTTCGATGGACGTCACCAGAAATGGTAGAAACAACAAAGTCATCGCTGGCCATGCTCTACTGGGACCATACTATGAAAATACCATGGACGAGCTGTACCAATAGCAAAGCGAGCGTGCTGTCCGTATGATGAACCTGGGCGCTCACCCGAAGATCCAGTGCCATACGACATACATGGGCGCGTGAATGATTCTCAGTGCCCGTGCCCCTACTTCCCACCCGGAGTGGAACATTCATTGTCCTAGTCAGATATGCGCGAGATTGCTGTTGCAGATAGCAACACTCAACTGTTTGGTCTTTGCCTTGCAGTCAGCCATGCGTATGTCCTACCACCCAGCTTCGAACAAATCCCCTGCTTATGTTTAGTGTCCTGAGGACCACTAGGGCATGTTTACATGGAGGGTACAGGGTACTACATGTTTTGTTCCCACATACATCCAATAAACATTATGGTAAAATGCACTAGCTATATGACCTCTAAATAATATACAGCCCAAGCATATATGGCTTCTATTCTGTGTTCAAGAAGTATCTATCACAATAATCTGTATTGCATTCAGTAATGCTTAAAGGATATACTATGTATGTAGCTTTTCAAATTATTTCCAACAAGAAGTCCAAGATTCTCCATATAAAAAGTTATCAAAATCAAGTTTGTAAGACTGTTGTCCTGATAAAACCAAGTGACAAGCAGGAAGATAAAGACTATTTCTTGCCCAGGGAGGAATCCAACACAAACAAGCACCATTGGAGAGCTCTATCCAACCATCTTCTTTCAAATACATTTTTTTAAAAGAATAAAGTGTTTCCAGGCTCCAAATCTTGACTGTATTGTCCCAAGATCCAGAGACAACATAATGACCATCAGGTGAATAGGCAATAGACCAGATTGGATCAATATGACCTTGAAATGGACCTGCTATACACTGTCTAGTGATTGTATTCCAAATTCTAATAGTCTTATCACTAGATCCAGAGGCAATGTGTATTCCATCAGGTGAATATGCAACAGAGTAGACTGAACCTGTATGACCTTGAAGTGGACCCACCACACATTCACCACTAGTGGCATCCCAAACTCTAATGGTAAAGTCCCAAGAGCCAGAAACAATATGATGGCCATCAGGTGAATAGGCAACAGATGAGACTGCTTTGTTGTGTCCTTGGAAAGGGTCTGCTATACATTGGCCAGTCTCTACACTCCATACTCTGATGGTCTTGTCCCAAGAGGCAGATACAATGTGCATGTTATCAGGTGAATAAGCAACAGAAGAGACTGCATGGCCATGTCCTTGAAATGGACCTGCTACACATATCCCAGTAGTTTTATTCCAAACTCTGATAGTATTGTCTGATGAGCCAGAGACAATATGACTCCCATCAGATGAACAAGCAATAGATAAAACTGAATCTGTATATCCTTGAAGTAATCTTTGAAGTGAACCTAACACTGAGGACTTGCTGAGTGCGAGGGACCTTAACGTGGAGCAAGGGAGAGAGAGAGGGGGACTGGGGTACACCGTGTGAGGGCTCTCCCTTAGATAACGAGTGAGGGGTGGACTGAGTGAGTTACTTGGCTGCTTATCCGCTTGTTAGGCGAAAGTTCCAAAGTGAACAAAACTGGGGTTACCAGCCGAGTTCCTTTGGGTTTATATATGCATAGTACGAGGCTGTACATGGCTGTGTAACTACCCTAATCGAGGCACTGCTTATCTGGGCTGTGCGTGAGAAGCGATAAGTACATCAGAG
>JBBPTS010000282.1:6857-21662 GCA_038094235.1 Fistulinella staudtii | reverse complement strand
CGTCGGTGGTAGGAGAGTGGCATTTATACAAGGATCGGAACGGGTCATGTTAGGACGGAGAAGGTACGTGAGACGATGATCATCGATTTCCTTGCCTAGGGGAGACGTCGGGAGCGAAAGGGGAGAACGTGGGACGGGCGTACTGAAACTGACAATGCCATACCACCGCGCGACACAATGGACGACACAACCCTGCCGTCCTGGTTTCTTAGATCGGCTTTGACGGCCCACACGAGTCTTCCAGCTTCTCTACCGACTTCCCTGACATCGTCCGTTCTGTCAACCAGGTCTCCAGGAAAACGGAGGTCCTTGGCTTGATCGGGGTTGAGAAAGGTCCAACCTTGGAGCCATGTTGCTAGGTGGGTCTCGATAGCCTTTACGAGCTAGGCAGCAGAAGGGCGAGCGCGAAGGGTGCGACGGACGCTACGCTGAGAGAGGGAGAAGAGACCAGCAGAGAAAGGGGGGCAGGAGGGACGACGAGGGAATGGAGGAGACAGGCTGGTAGGGAACGTGGAAAGGTGGACAAGGGGTGTGTTGTGCGTGAACTCGGCTGTCAACCGGTCGGCCAAAGCAGGCAAGGACAGCGATGGACTGCACCGTTCTCGGGCCGTCTCGACCCAGCGCTGGCGAGGTTGCGACGGGTCCTGCATGAAGATGTGCAAATTGGTCGGAGAGCCCAGAGTTGCAAAGTTTTGAAGGTTATGAATGCAACGAGCGACGAACACTTAAGCGGACGTGATTATGGGCAGGGCGAAAGATTATTCCTTCTACCCTTTATTTTGTACTGTCATCAAGTGAAACATGTGTCGAACGCTTGTCGTTGTTTGGTCCTAGTCATATTGCTGGGTAACGCAATACCAAGGATGGCAGGCGCAGCATCATCAGCCATCTGAATGTCGGGAGATTCGACGTCGGGTTGTTCGGCGTCCACCATGGCGACGAGGAAGCCGATGTGTCCGAGTCGCTCTGGACTCGGCCACCATGGCCGTTGGGACTCGGGAGGGGCCTGACCAGCCACCTGTCAAACAAACTGCTAATTTATCGTACCATTGATATCATCAACACAGATTGTTTGCAAGTAAAAGTACCCAACCGACGATGATGCTCACTCGTAACTGGAGGAAATGAAATGTACACCACTCTGACGATCCTACAGCCATTATCAGAGCAGCAGGAAGATACGGAGGTGTATACTATGCCATGCACCATTACTTGATCTCCTGCGAGGGCCTCCCGATGCAGATGGTCGAGTGTAGTACTCGATCACGACCAGTTGTCAAACCGTGAGGGGTGAGGGCTGAAAAAACAGTTGAAAAGGACATTTTGACTCGGTACTTTAGGGCCGACATGTTTGCTTTTCGGCTAGCAAGAATGTACCCTCAGGTGGATGAAGACAATGTAAAAGCAAGTGAAAGAAACTGCAGTGGTATCTATTACAAGTCGCGCTCAGTCGACAAGCTTCTTGCCTTCATCCCTGAATCGCTTGAGCGCCTTCTGCCAAGGCTCCCAGACTGACCCATACTTTTCAATAAGCCTGGCCAGTTCTTCTCTTTGCTCTCTCTGAGAGGCATACATGGATAAGTAGAACAAGGTACGGAGATCGGTCCAAACTCACCAGGTTCCACGGTTCCTCACCACCGTACACATCCGTGAACAAATCACGAAGGTCGCTCTGCTGGAGCGTCTCTGCCCGTTTGAGTGTGTTAATGACATCATTCTTGAGCTTGGATTTGAGCTCCTCATCTTCCTTCTCACTCCACCAGCCTCTTGACTCCATGAATAACCGGAAGCGTGAAATAGGGTTATCGACCTTCTTCCAGTTCTCTACTTCTTGTCGTCCACGATACGCAAACGAGTCATCGGACGTCGAGTGGTGCCCAATGCGGTAAGTCATGGCTTCCACCAGGACAGCACGGCCGCTTTCGAGGCATCGCCTACGTGCCTCTTTCACGGCGGTGAAGACTGCCAATATGTCATTGCCGTCCACCCGGACGGTCTCCACGCCATATCCTGGACCACGTGCGGCTATCCCATCGCCGTAATACTGTTCATGCGATGGCGTTGAAATTGCAAAGCCGTTGTTGCGCGCCAAGAAGAGGGTTGGGGATGGGATGGTGGAAGCAAGCATCATGCCCGCGTGGAAGTCGCCTTCCGAGGCGGCACCTTCGCCGAAGAAGACACAGGCTATGTTCTTGTTGCGCCTTGCAGGATCACGCTTTAGAGCAAATCCGACGCCTGCGGCTTGTGGAATCTGGGTTCCGAGTGGAGACGAGATGGTGTGGAAATGGTGTTCGGGAGAACCAAAGTGCTACGCAAAAGGGTTGGATGGGACAGCATGGATGAGGGAACGACGCATACCATGGGCATCTGTCGACCTTTTCCACTCTTGTCTTCGTAATTTCCAAAGCACTGGGCCATTGCGGCATTTATGCCAAAGCCTCTCCAAAGGAGGACGCCCATTTCACGGTATTGACCTGAGGTTGTTCAACGTTGGCGCAGATGGACTACAATGTTACAAGCATGCGCACCTAGCACTCTGGAGCAAGGTGAGGAAGGTGTAAGATGGAAATGGGAAGCGAACGCACTCATCATCATTCGCCAATGCCGCGGCGGAACCAATAATGGTGGCTTCTTCGCCATACTAGGGAAAAGATCAGGAAGTTGAAGGAGACGAACATTCATTGGCTCACCGAAGTCATCTAGGCAAGGGTGGATTAGATCCGAGATGGGAAATGAGCGGAGCCAAGTGACGTACATAGAAAGATATCTTGCCTTGACGCTGGACATTGTACAGGATGTTGTCCATCGTTGGCAAGAGCAGCATGTATTCATATCTGTGAGTGCCCGTTGGAGAGTGTACTAAAGACATGAACGAGGACGCACAACTTGCGAGCGAATTCGGGCGTGATCTGCGGGTGCACTGGGTGAGGGAGGAGAGATCGAGAAGAGAGAGACGGACATCTGGCAGCTCTGCACCTTGGATGGGGACGCCGACGCCATCGAGAACTCTGTAAGTGGGAATTCGCCCTGGGCCGTCCTTGGCCGAGTTGAAGAAGTGGAGCTTGGACGAGACGGGCGAGGTCGATGCGGGAAGACCATGGTCGGTCAGAGGAAACTTTGGCGGTGTAGTTGCCAGGGATCTGGCATAGGCAGCGAGGGTGCGCAGGGGTCGTCTGAACATGAGCAGGTCAAGTCGGGAAACCGGAGCTTGGCCATGTAAATGTACCATTACGTAGCTAGTCACTCCGAGGGCAACTTCATCGCCTCCTCTGCCGCCTTTCGACGTCCTCCCAACAGCAATGTCACGTAGTCTGCACCACCCAACACCTGCTCTCCCTTGGTGCTCGACACGGCCTTGGACTTGGCCTTGATCCCGGCCCGTTTCTTGGCCGCTTGCACCGACGACGCTGGTGGTGGTCTCGGCTGGGATGGCACCGTCTTTTTCTGTGCGCGCTGTGAGGGCAACGTCTCTGGCGATGACGGGTCTACGTACGATGCGTTTGTGTAGTTTTGCGCTCTTGCCCATGGATGATATTCCCACGAATTGGCCCGGCCGCACCGATTCAAAAACGGCAAATGAACGCTCGAATTTTCTTGTTCACGATCCAACATGTCTCTGCCTCAGCCCGTCCCGCCCTCTTGGAAGGTCCGTCCTCGTCCTCCCGCTCCTATCACTCAACTGACACCTGCCCTAGGACCTCGGAAAGTCCTCCAACGACTTGTTGACCAAGGACTTTCCCTTCTCCGGCACCTCCCTCGAGGTAAAGACCAAGACACCCTCCAAGGTCGTCTTCAAAGTCGCTGGTTCCCGCGACGCCAAGTCCCAGGCCATCATCGGTGACCTCGAGACCAAATATGCCGACCCCAAAAATGGCCTCGTCTTCACTCAGTCCTGGACAACCTCCAACGTCCTCAAGTCCCAAATCGAGCTTGAAAACTACATCGCCAAGGGCTTGAAGCTCGACCTCACCTCCTCTCTCCTCCCCGACAAGGGCTCAAAGTCTGTTCTCTTCAATGTCATCTACAAGCAGTCCGGTGTTCACACGCGTGGTGCTCTCGATGTCTTCAAGGTAGCATCCCCGCCCATCTCCCTCCTTTCCTTTCTCATCCCGTTCCTAGGGCCCTACCGTCACCGCCGACACTGTCTTTGGCCGTGATGGCTTCCTCTTTGGTGCCGAGGCCGCTTACAACGTCACCGAGGGCAAGGTCACCCGCTACTCGGCCGCTTTCGGCTACAACGCCCCCGAGTATGCCGTCACTGTTCACGGCCTCAACAACCTCAATACTTTCTCCGCGAGCTATTACCACCGTGTCAGTCCCGACGTTGAGGCAGGTGCCAAAGCTGTCTACGATCCCAAGTCAACGACCTCGAGCGTCGCCCTCGAAGTTGGTGCCAAGGCGTAAGTCTGCGGGCCCGCGCCATGTGATCTACCCCCCTCACCTCTCTTTTTAGTTTCCTTGACTCGGCCGCCTTTGTCAAGGCAAAGATCAACAACTCGGGTATCCTCGCCCTTGGTACGTACCCACCTGGCTACAACGTTTTGTATCACTCACGGGTCATACAGGCTATACCCAAACACTCCGACCAGGTGTCAAGGCCTCGTTCGGTCTCGCTCTAGACACTCAACGTTTGAACGACATTGCTCCTTCCGGCCCTGCCCACAAGGTTGGCGCTTCTCTCACTTTTGACGCATAAAATTATCCTCTAGTGATAATGGATGTGTTACTTCGCTACATTCATAATAAAATTCACGTTGAGAGATAGAATACCCCGATAACAAGGGAAAACGCTCTACTACTACTTGAGTAGGTGGTACACTAATTTCAATGCGCGTCATGCGAAGACGTCATGGAGCCAGGTCTCATAGTCGTACTCTGGCTCTCCAACTTGATTTTTCGCCAAAGGTAGTACCTCTCGTAGGTAATCAATCGCACTGATCGGGAGTTGTGCAAGCCTCATGTCCAGCTCAGTCACAAACGGCTGCAGACAACTATTGAGATGGATCCAACATGATCAAGACGGAACATACCTTGTCGCCTGCAATCCCGCGGAAGGATTCCCGAAGTTGTTCAGGTGAAGTTTGGTCCTCAGTGATATCCACCTACGTCGACAATAATGAGTGCTCAAAAAGTAAGCCTCAATGAAGCCGTACCAAGAGATTGATAAACGCTTCAAAAGTTACTGCCCCATAGTCTTGGACCAACCGTTCATAGATCCACGCCAAGTCCTCGTCCTTGTATCACTTTGAGCATGTTCCTGGTTTACCAGTGGGGTGAATCAAGCGTACCGAGTATATGATCCCAAGACTGGCCAGCGCCGCATTGAATTCAAACGGGACAAGCGTGTTGGTTTCGTCACGGTCAAAGTACCGGAACGTACTTTCGAATTGTTCCAGTTGGGCTGGCGTCAGGTTAGTCATGTTCCTCGACACGATCTGCCGTACGTCAGCATGTGTTTACGAAGATCGGTGGATAGAGGAACGTGCTTGATTGTCAATGAAAGAGATCTTCTTGGCGATGGCCTGCGTGACGAGCTCGAGCTCAAAATCGAGATCTTGCCACGTAAACACTGTATAGTCGTTTTCTTCCACGTTGGCTTCCATGCAGTCCTTTTCTGCCTTTTCCACACGGGCGAGAGCATCCGCAAGACCTGGAACACACAGTTGTATCTTCTTGACCTGTTCCTGCTGCTCCTACAGGGGGCCTCAGCGAAGCAAATCAGTTAAAAAAAAGTGAGGGGACAAACCTCTAACGGACCCTGGACGCCAGCCAGATCAAGCGAGACGTCATACAGGCGTTGTGAAAAGTCATTGGCAATATCTGCAAATTGTTTCCGGAGCGATTCCTTGATCCTAGGAATTGTCAGGCACGGTAGCATGCCAAGTGACATACATACTCTCGTATTTGTGCATTGATTGACCGAGAGCGTTTTGCCTCCGAGTCTAACAGTTCATTCCAGGCATTATCAATGTCCTAATAACCCTGAGTGAGCACAAGATGGAGAAAAAACCTTTGCTAACCGAAAGCGCAAGCCCAACAGGAGGGACATATTCCCGCAGCCCGTACGTCCGAAGTTTCGTTTGGATGTTGCCAAAAAGAGTGGTAACATCTTGTCGCTCTGTTACCCAAGTGCGTTTCGTGGTTTGCTTATACGTCGTAAAAGCTGAAGACTGGTCCTTGGCGTCCGCATACGTGCCAGTGAATCTGCTTGCATTCCACTGTTCTTGAACTTCGGCTAGCGCGCGGAGCAACTGTGGATGACAATCAGACGGGGATAAAGGAGGGCCAAACTTGATCAACATTACGAGCCCTGCGTTCATAATCGTTCTTGCTTGTCCATACCGACTGCATAAGTTCTGCAAATTTCTCAACACGACGAGAGACCGTCTCGGCCTGATCTGTAATGGTATGTTGTCTAGAATGATAAAACCTTGAAACACACCAACACTGACCCATTGTGGAGAAGGCGTGAAAAAAACTGGCGATATAAGTCATAACACTACGTTCGTCTGGGCGATCTGAGTCACATAAATCTTCGACCTCTAGTAATTGCTGGCAAAAAATGATTCAAAGCAACGCAAGTAAACATGCGATAGCACTGACTGGAATGTCGAGATGATCAGCGGCGACTTGGAATGCCAGGCGCGTATTTCCGTGTCGATCTGACTGTGTCCATGTCACCCTCAGCAACAGCGGCAAAGAGAATGCCATACTTTGTCCAGCTTGTCATAGTCCAGAAGGTCGGGACGATGGCAATGAATAAGGGCACATCTGAAAGAAATGAATCGGAAACGCCGGCAAAGGCGGGCGAACGCTCACAATGCAAGTCCATCGGACCAGCTGAGAGAAAAGTCTTGAACGTCAACTTCCTTATACGGGGCCGTTTTCCGCTGACACCAAAGCAAAAGCCCTTCCTTGGCAGAAAGGCCCTCCTCGCTTGAATTGATCTTCGGATGGCTACTACCCGTGCTTCACGCATCACTCACCTAATGTCTGCGATAGTGAAGCGAAGGACGAGCGTCCATATCATGCCCAGAATAAGCTTTAAATTACCGTCCATGATATCTGTGCCCGATCTCACTGAGCAATGGAGTTCTGTTATATCTCGTGCGAGGTGACAACACCTTCAGGACCGATGTTGGTCAGTTTGATGCCCCTCTGTCTGATAAACTCCAATGCCTTGTTTACGTTCTCGGCTTTCTGAACGCGCATTTTTGGGTTCCTATTATATCTCCCGAGCGAGGTATCTCCTGAAAGCAGCTTGAGCCCCAATGTCAGGTAGGGGATGGGCGACCGTTACCCATGATTTCCTGTCTCGATGTGAACACTCAAACCGCAAGGCACAGTAGACAGAGTGGAACGGACCATGAGTTGAATGAGGCGCACACCGTCGGAGAGATCCTGAACCAGCGAGCGCATAGGCGGGTATCCATTAGCCTCCAGTTTGGTGTTGAGCCTGGAGATCGAGGATAGGTATGCAGGTCAGCGGCGTGAAACGGTATCCGCGTACCATTTGCAAAACGTTCGCTCTTGGGTCGAGTCCATTCAAATCAAACGTATCAGTCGCAACACCCAGAGCCGCGACAAAGGGTCAGATGGCCTCTGGAGCGAGCGATTACAAGTTTGGTAGATGTGCAGAAGTGACCGGTAGTGGCAAGCGGACGTGTTGATTACATATACATATGCTCATTCAAGTGGGACGCGCCACGACCCGACGTTGACCTTTGACCATGGCCACGACACAGTTCGACCGGATTTACCATGACCTTTCGTCAGAAGTTGGCAGTGAGTACCACGTCCTACAAACAACGTTTCCGTTTTCATCGACTGTCGCCAGAACTTCGACTTGCGGGCAGCGGCATCGCATGGAAAGGCGAAGAAACCGAAGGGGTGACAGCGATACCCGCAGACGATATCAAATGGGCACAGTGGTTCCGTGTGGCAAGAAACTTTCAGCTCAGAGTCGGTCTCAAGGACCGGCGGAGGGAGACATTTGATGGCTTCGTGCGCGAGGTACGCGGCATGTTACCGTTCGTTAATGAGAGAGACTGACAGATACCGCAGGATCACGATAAACTTGCGGGCTTGCTCAAACAGCACTTTGGCGTGACCTTGGAGATCAAGGACGTGACATTCAAGGGATGGAACTGGGGCGTTACCGACATTCAAGGTTGGCCTTTGGTGGATCAACGACGAGGATCGTTGGTGCTCATTTTATCCAGGACAAGACTTGGCTTTTCTGGTGTCAAACAAAACTGCGTTCGAGCTACCCTTGAAGCAGGTCGCCAATTCCAACATTGCCGGGAGGACAGAGGTCTCCCTCGAGTTCGTGCCTTCATCGTCGGCCGCTAAAAAGCTGTCGAGAAACGCGCCAGATGAAATGGTAGAAATACGTTTCTACGTCCCTGGCACCCATACAAAACTACGTGGGTCAGACGCTGGCTCACAAAAGTCTGACATGGAAGATGAGGACGGCGAGGAAGTCAGTGCGGCTCAAGCCTTCCATGATGCTATCAAGGACAAAGCCGAAATCGGACAAGTATCAGGCGATCTCGTCTTGAGTTTCGAGGAGGTGCTCGTGCTCACTCCTCGTGGCCGTTACGACGTGGACATGTTCCTCGATTTTCTGCGCCTCCGTGGCAAGACGTATGACTACAAAATTCTCTATTCAAGCATCTCGAGATTATTCCTGCTTCCCAAGGACGACCAGCACGTTTTGTTTATTGTAAGTGCCAGTCAAATCTTCGGCACCGCATTCCAACTATACGCAGCTGGGTCTCAGTACCCCCATAAGACAAGGTCAGACCAGATATCAGTATCTGGTCATGCAATTCGCGCGAGAGGAAGAGACTACTGCTGAACTCAACATGTCCGAGTGCGTCCGCAGCAAATCGACTGCTAACCACTTTTCGCTGAATGACCTACGCTAGAGAAGAGATTGCAAAATACGATCGATTGAAAAAGAATTACGAAGACCCTACGTTCGAAGTCGTCTCGGGCGTCTTTCGTGCACTCTCCAAAAAGAAAATCATTGGCACGGGTGCCTTTCAAAGGTATTCCATCCACCTGGTTATCTTTCCGCTCACATATAACCGACGCCAGCCGCGATGGTCATCCTGGCATCAAAGCCAATCTCAAAGCCGTCCAAGGCGATCTTTTCATGCTCGAAAAATATGTCTTCTTCGTCTCCAAACAGCCCACACTCATCGAACTCTCGGACATTCACCAATGCGTCTTTTCCCGTGTGGGTGCGAGCATGGGTGCGAGCGCTGCACGTACCTTTGATCTCAAGATCGTCACCAAGAGCGGACCAGAGTACACGTTCACGTCGATCAACAAAGAGGAACACGAGCCCGTGGAGACATTCCTCAAGGACAAGAAGGTCAAGATCAAGAATGAGATGGTGGCCGACGTCGATATGATGATGGCCGCTGGTGCGGGTGATTCAGACGAGGAGATGCAGAGCGTTGCGAGCAGCGGGGACGAACGGCCAAAACCCCGAATCGGTGGTGATGAGGATGATAGCGAGGAAGGTTGGTCGAGCACTTGTCATCTATCCTTGGCTTTGCTGATGGCACCATTAGACGAGGATTTCGAGGCCTCATCAAGTGACGAAGGTTCGCCTAGCGAGAGCGACTCCGAGTCTGGAGGCGGCGTCACCGCCTCGGACGCGAGCGGCGACAGGGAGTTGGCCAAGGCTGCCAAAGACGGAAAGAAGAAGCTGGTCAAGAAAAAGCCCAAGCCCAAAGCGGACGGGAGTGACGCGGAGAACGAGCCCAGAAAGAAATCCGCCAAGCCCAAGGTCAAGTCTAAACCAAAAAAGGATGACGAAAATGATGCGATGGACGTGGACGATGAAGACAAACCAAAACCAAAACCGAAACCAAAGCCCAAGGTTAAAGAGGAGGGCCGTGACGACGGGCCAGCGAAGAAGAAGCAAAAGACGTCAACTTGATGTCACACTGTTTTTTGCGTTCCTCTCGCTTCTTTACTCTCATATCCCTAGATTGATTCCTGCCATCTAAAACATTTGTAAATTACATTGCGTACATCCATCCAATATGGTATGAGAAAGCTGCGACAAAGGGTAGTCATGGAGATAAATCAAGCTTCATGACTGCACATCCCCTTTTCGTTTGGCGAGGAGGGAGCCAGGCTCAAAAGCGACGTTCGCGGTCGTAGACTGGCTGAAAGGTGGTGGTACACTAACGAGAGGTTGCGCAGGGCGACTAGACACGGATTGCTTTCGAGTTCGGGAACGTGTGAGCGGTTTAGCTTGAGAAAGCAGCTCTCCGGATTTTGCAAATAGCACGTTGCGCTCCTGGTAGAGAACATACGACTGGAGATACTAAGCACTTTATTGACCAAACACATGTAGCAACACTTACGCGAGCAACGAGTATAGCCTGCATCCAATTTTCACCGTCTTGGGGGTTGCAAGAGAATATATGAAGGTAATCTGCGGCATTTTCAAACAATGAAGGGTGGTCGGTGGACTTGACCGCGAACACAAACGGCTTGGGAGACTTATGTCGCCGGGTCACACAATAGGCGTCAAAGTTGGACAGCGAGCACAGAAACACCTCGCCCTTGCCCTACAAACACGAATGAGTGATGTGCACAAATGCTCCACTGCATCAAACGTACCGCCCGCTTCGACAACCACAAGCCGTGTTCGCGAAGTTCCATCCAGCGCTTGCTCCATTTGCCTCGTTTGCTTTCCCACTCGACCCATCCTCGATGCATGGGCGAGCTGGTAGGTATAGCCTGTACCAACTTTGTAAGTAACCGTCATTTCAACCATCCATGACGACTGACAGAACGACTCAAGGCTGGCGCCAGAGGTGTCTGCTTGATGACAAAGGCGTTCAACAACTTGTCCTTGTTCCACGAGGCAGTGACATCGGCTAGGAGTTCATAATCCCGTATAGGTCGTTCTGCGATCGACGTCGACGTTAGCATGCACGACAAGGCCTGAAAAGGGATCCTACCCATGCCATAATCTTGAGCCACTTCGAAAAGCATCCACGACCCCGCTCTATCCAACATGCCTTGACTCGCCACCGTGTCAATGACGTCTCCAGCATTGGTGGCAGGGGTAATCTCCACGATGTTGAACCGCTGCATGTCTCCAATAAAGATTCTCTGCTGCACCACGGGCACCTTGGCGACATGTTGCGGCGGCGTAGAATCCGAAACTGGTAATGGAGGGACAGGCGGTCGTGGTGCGGCGCGTTGTGCAATGTCGGTGTCCCTCTCTGTGGACGATCGAGGAGCGCTTACTAGTGGCCTTCGGCCGTCTTCACTGTAGCGACCGGGCTTGGCATACTGTTCATGGCCGTCATGACCGGCGCGCGGAGCATGGCTAGAGGCGGACGTCGTGCTCCGCCCCAGGCGAGAACTCGAGCCGTGTTCAGGAGGTGATGTTTCCGAGTGCCGTCCGTTGGGTCGATGGAAAGAGCGCATGGGCCTCAATGATCGATCTGGTTGTGGTTGTGCTGCCTCAGGAACCCGTGAAGAAGTCTTGCGCTGCGGGTGGGACGATTGGTCCATGTACCTGCCCCGAGATGGGCTTCGAGATGCACCGTTGGTGTAACCAGGCAATCGAGGAATGGAATTATCATAGGCCGGGGGTACCGGCGAAACCGGCGCTCGAGAAGAGTTCTGGAGATTCGCAAGCTTCCTAGTCAAGTCTTCGATCGGAAACGCCTCAGGAGGTGCCCGCGGAATCGAACCGGGTGCTGGTGCAGCGGATATGGATCGTTTTCGAGAAGTCGGTGCAGCTGTGCGCAAGGCTTCTGACGGAGGGTAGGCAGGTAGCTGAGCTTCTGGAGCCGCCCGGGTGCTCTTTGTGCGCTCCAGCTTCCGCTGTCGTCGTTCGTCGTGCAGCTGCTTCCGAATTGACTTTTGGGCCGACAACGCCGTGGGTACGCGTTGAGCCAAAGGGACATCGTCGTCTGAACCACCATCCCTAGAGTAGAGAGAACGGCTGCGTGGAGGGGAATCGTTCGACATCCCATCAAGGCTGTAATAGACGGTAATGCCGTCCGTGTCGTCGTCCGAGGATGAGGATGAGGTGAAGTCCGAGGTGCTCGAGACAGATGAATGAGGTTGAACGCGACGTGGTTTGTCTCCGTTGTTGTCGTCTCCTCCAGCGCCACCGCTGGGCGCACCAGAAGACTGACCTCCTGAATGGGTACCGATGCGTCCGTTCGTGCCAGGGACTCGGCCCTCATCCTGCCGACCACTTTGCCTTTCGGGTTCACTACGATGCTCACGCCACCCGCCACCATCCTGCGGCGGACCAGGGTTTGGTGAGCCTACGGCACGAGGGTTGGATTGTACGTCTTCATGAAGGGTGCTGACTCTGCGCATGGTGCCAACGGACGAGCTGGGTTCAAAGTCGACTGAGGGGTCGTAAACGGAGGAGTATGGGGTAATGCCGATGTTAATGGGGAGGGAATGGTCCCTGGGCTTGCCACCTGTGGCGAGATCGACGTCTGGTTCTGAATCAGACAAGTCGGAAAGTGACTGAGTGTAATAGTCAAAATCTGAATGATAACTCAAAGGGTCGTCTTCTTCAGCAGGGTCATCGTCCAGAGGGAGACTCATGGGGGGCTGGTCGCTAACTACGACCACTGAATGATCTAGGTGGACGGACGAACCTATCGATGAGGAACGGGAAAGAGTGGATGAAGAGTGTTCCGAAACGGTACAAGAAAGCGAGGGAAGAGAATCCATGTCGTCACCAGACGACGAGCGTGAGGAAAATGTTTCATCAACAAGCGAAGGGGAGTCAAGCGCGGGTTCCTGAGACATAAAACACATGTCTGCATCGGCTGCGGATTGAGGAGGAACATGTTCCATCGATTCCTGCAGTACATGATTGTCGGCAGGGCGGTAAGGACTTGGAGTGGACTGTGTGATTCTGGGGAGAAGATCAAACTCGGCGCTCAAATCAATGTCCCAAGGCTCGTGGGGTAAACGAGCGCCGGGCGTGCCCTTCCGGACCTAGAGATAGTGCGTCTAAGTCCCGAGGACGATTGGTAGGGTTTGGAGAAGGTACCTTTTTCGTCGGAAGGGACATGTTCATCTGAGCAAGGGTATGCAAGGAGGGCAAGGAAGGGCGTGCGGCGAATGCAGGTCTGGTATGGGCTGGACCGTGGCCAGAGGATTTTGGACGCTGAACGGGTATAAATGGCTGGGGGGATCCGACGAGTTCGGGTGCGGAGAGGTTCGCAAACGGATCGTCGTCGAGGAGGGACTCGTGCGAGACGTCAAAGTGAGCGGGGGAAGACGAACGAGATGTGTTTTCAGATGAGGTGAAGGAGCGGAGCTTTGAAGGAGGGTCCATCGCTACGGCGAGCGAGATAATGGGGAGGGGCTAAGATGAATGTCATCCTTGACGGTAACCAGACAAGACATGGGGCAGACTGACCTGGCAGGGGTCGTCGACGACGATGGCGACGTCGTCGAGCGAGGGTCTGTGCGCCATGAGGATGGTGAACAACAAAAGACAAGGAGGCGTTTCATTTACGTCCCATGGTTCGCCAACTCCCCGGCTTGTACTGGGACCACGAGAAACAGCGTTACTTTCCGCTCCCAAAACCCACACACGATCCCATCGCCCAGCCTGAGACGGATGCCATCGCGACCAAGCGGTGTCGCAATCCATACCAAGAGATCCGGTCAGTCCTACGCACAGCACACAAGGACGGGTTGATCCAGTCGGTCTCATCTCCCCGCCAGACTCACCGAATATTGATCTCCCTACAGTCAATTACAGTCCTCCCAAGTTTTGCTCACTGACAAGGTCACCCGCACGACCGTCCCGACCCAGGGGCGCGTATCTGCCTTCCAGGCGCGATTTCATCTCCTTGATGTCACTCACTCGCTAACCTGCCCAGTAAAAGTCTCTCTCCCACAACGGCTCTCTCACAAGCTTTGTCGGCGATACCCTCGGCTGGTTCTACTCTTCCGCGACCGATGGATGGCAACGTCAATTCCACCTCTCCTCAGAGGCGCGTCGTGATAGAATCTTTACCGTGGCATGCCCTCAGCGTCGCCACAGATATCCACCATCGGCATATCCGGCTCAACTTGCGTGTCCGTCTTTTCTTCCCTCCCCGTGTCTAATCTAAGCCGTCCTTGGCTAGGGCAACTTCGTTTGGTCCGGAATGTAAAATCTTGTATCTACATCTGGATTCCCCAATAGATCAAGGGTCACTTTCCCTCCCCCCCTTTCCCATGCTACCCCTCACTGTTTGTGACCAGAATGCAGATGTGGCGGATCGACAACCGCATGGTCCACGACGTTTGGACCGCAGACCTATTCGATTCTCGTCTTGTTCTTGGTACCAAAAGTTCTTTTTACCTGCGTCGCTCCACTGACCTCGGAGTCAGGTGCAGGCAAACAAGCCGTGGTGATTGACGATATCGCGGCTTGCGCATCTTTGCGACGCCTTCCTACCCAAAGTGACGTGTTTGCACTCGCTCAGCGCCAAGTCTGGTTTCCATTTTCTCTCATCTTTGATCATGTTTGACTGTTGCGCAGAATCTTGTCTATGCCGGTCTTCGGAATGGTGGCATCATTCGATTTGACACCCGTGTGCCGAGACCGGGACCTCATCCTCTCTTCGGGAGCGGAACCCAGGGCGCGAAGTCGGTCACTGCTCTCAAGCACCTGCGTGGCTACCAACTGATCGCAAGCTTCATCGATGGCGGGGTCAGTCAGCCTTGTCTCTGATGCAATCCAACCTCTAATGACGAAATCTAGATATCAGCGTTTGATTTACGTTTCCCCAT
>JBBPTS010000280.1:0-21778 GCA_038094235.1 Fistulinella staudtii | reverse complement strand
GCTCGACTGAGGGTAACTCCTCAGTTTGAGTAACTTGACAGTTGACTTGTATTGGTCGCTTCGAGTATTTGAACTCAGTCCCTCTTCCTCTTCTCGTTAAAAGTCTTAGATAGGCTTTTTCGTTTCAGATCTCACGCCTACGGCCGTGCTCTACCAGTCAGACTCAGTCCGCCCTCCCTCTTGCCTAATAAGCATGCTACGCCTTTAAAGGCTATCCATTGTGTTAAGAAAGCTTCACCATTTCACTTCTCTTCCATTTGATGGACATGAAGAGAACACATGTTCCCTTATCAGAAGGACACTGACGTGGCCCAGGATAGCCACAGTGGTACGATTCAGTATTTACCATATGAGGCCGTGTACTGCCTCATTAGAAGATGTATATGTTACGAATCCATAAAAAGTCCCAGTGACTTAGACGTATTTCTCCACTTTCGACTGATATAACCCAGGTCACGTAACTAACCCCGTGACACATCACATGACGATGAAGATCACATGATCTAGACGAGATCCGAACCCTTCGCGACAAGTGTCGCACCCTTGGGCACCACTAGCCCGTTTCCACTTTCCTTATACGTGGGGCACTGCCCTTTAATCTCCGTCCTGTGCAACTAGCACCGGTATCAGACGTAATGACATACACGACTAATTAATCTCCGTAACTTCTCTTCCATTTCAGAAGGCACTGCCTTTACTGGTTCCGAAGATTCTTGATGCACGACGCATCCTCATGCCTACTTATCGCCCAATGGCGCATTATGCTCATATGATACGATTCCTCTAAATACGTTTATAGTAACTATGCCACAACATGTACATACACTATGCTTTCAATATATAAGGGTTGCTCAACTGAGGGTAACTCCTCAGTTTGAGTAACTTGACGGTTGACTTGTACTGGTCGCTTCGAGTACCTGAACTCAGTCCTCCCCTCTCACTTAAAGGTTATCGATTAGCCTTTTCGTTTCAGTATATAAGCAGCAGGGGCTAGCGGTAGATGTCCCCCAGTCTTGTTAACTTGGATCTCACACCTAACCAGTGTGCTCTACCAGTAGGACCCCTGGCAGTAGCTAAGTGGAGTTGCTTACTCAACCAATTCCCTCTTCATCGGTGCACATATCCTGTCACCACCACTTGCCCTTTGCCCTTACAGAAGATAGGGTTGACAAGGTTCTGAAGTACGAAGAGCTCTGAAGGCGATCCTTATAGTACCCTTTGAAAACATAGATAAGATCCCTATCTTATCTCCTCCTTTGATAAGTTGAGGACGATGTCGGTTACATATCCTAATTGAGTGCAGTCTTATCTAGGCTGTGCATGAGAAGCAATAAGTACATCAGAAAGTCCATCAGAAGACATAGCTGAGATAGCAGTAATGAAAAGGGCATGTGTTACATGAGGCATAGAAATAGAAGAGATGGAGATGAGCATGAGAACATAATGGGGCACTGCTGACCGATATGGGTAGATGAGATCTGTATCTTAGATCAGATCTTCCTTATGTCAGCAAGGGCATGGGAAAGAGGAGAGAGAGAAAAGAGACTAAGTCCTTGCAATCGTGCGCTATCTGATAAGATATTGCAGAATGCTGAGATTAGATAAGATAACCTGTCAAAGGTGGAGAGGCTTGGGCTGTGCATCTATGCTGGTTCTTGCCATTGCTTCTAAGTCTGAAGCATGAAAGTAATGAGCCATTACACTATCCTTCAAGGATTCTTCTAAGTGTTGCTGATAAGATCAGGATGGTGCAATCATGTGATAAGATTCAGAGATTGCTGCAATAAGATAAGATAAGATTGTCGAAATCTAATCTTCTTCAGAGTGTGCCATTGCGCAGAAGTGATAACGATAGTGATCGTTACACCAGTGACTTTAAAGGCAGTGCCAAAGAATTTGACGAATGGTGGACAAAGATAAGGACCTTCATAAAAGTAAATGAACGGACCTTCATGAAAGACACTCTGGATGCTTTGGGTCAACCAATCTTAGTCAATGGCAGAAGTCTTACCGAACCAGATCTAGAAAGAAGACTAGTGGCAGTTCTTGTAACGATCGCTATTGTTGCGAAACTGGCCTAGACCCTTGTCTTCCTGCGTTTCACACCTGTCATCCACGCCTTCACCTCATGTTTGGCTAGATGCCTCACCGCGAGTTCATGGTTCGTTTCTATTTATGCTATCAGTGACGTCATGGTCTGGAACCCGACACGTTCCCTTATCTTTACCTCACCGCTACTTATTGACATCATAGAACACTCTAGTCCGCCTCATGTACGCAGCATGTTGATCTATGCTCCCTCCTCATGTAGTGATGTCATATGGTCCGTGCCCTGTAGTAGATAGTATTTAATGGCAACGATCCAGTCGGTAAAGCTCCTCAGCTTTATCAACTTGATCTTCACAACCCTCAGAAGTCAGAAGCCAGAAGCTCCTCTCACCTTTGCCTGGTTCGATACGAACATCAACCGTGATACGACGACTATACTAGAAGTCCTTCACTATTGAAGCAAGGTTCATCCAATATGCCCTCAACCCACGTATAGGACTTCCCTACCTCCCGCTACGCCCGTTCCCCCCTTTATAGGATATAGAGGCTGACGTTCAGTGTACAACTAAGCGCGTGGTTGTCCGCTTCAGCTATCATTATCACTCCCATGCAATGGCATATGATGAGAAAGATTAGATTTCGACAATCTTATCTTATCATATCATGGCAATCTCTGATTCTTATCGCATGATTGCATGTCCTGATCTTATCAGTGACACTTAGAAGAATCCTCAAAGGATAGAAGGGAGACCACACTATCTCCACCATCAGAAGCGAGATCGGAGATCTCTTAAAGAAGATCCCATCGTGGCTGGATCTTAGATGAAGAAGATTAGATCATAGATTGATCATAGGACTTAGAAGTCCAGAAGTGGCACATGAGGTTGCCATGAGGTTAGATAGAAGGCAGAGCCTACTCTTCCATTTGATGGACATGAGGAGAACACAAGTTCCCTTATCAGAAGGACACTGACATGGCCACAGGATAGCCACAGTCGTACAATACAGTATTTACCATATGAGGCCATACACTGCCTCATCAGAAGATGTATATAAAGTAGCAGGACTAGCGGTAGATGCCCTCTAGTCTTGTTAACTTGGATCTCACACCTAACCAGTGTGCTCTACCAGTGGGACTTCTGGCAGTAGCTAAGTAGAGCTGCTTACTCAGCCATTCCCCTCTTCATTGGTGGACATATCCTGTCACCAGCACTAGCCTTTTGCCCTCACAGAAGATAGGGTTGACAAGGTACTGAAGTACAAAGAGACCTCTGAAGGCAACCATCATTGCACCCACTGAAGGCAATCCTTATTGCATCCTTTGAAGTATAGATAAGCTCCTTATCTTATCTCCCTTCCTCCTTTGATAGTTGAGGACAACAACAGTTACAGTTCTTTCATGAATGAAAGAGAGAAAAGCAGGAAGCTGAGCCAAAGCAGAACTTGACCAAATGAACAAGAATGGAACACGCTTCCAAAGCTGGGAAGACTTTTCCAGGGTCGTAGAAAGCATGTTCAGGCCCATGCTTCAAAAGGACTCCGCAGTGTTAGATTTAGAGAATCTTGAGCAAGGGAACTGAAATGTGAAGGCCTTCTTCTACTTCAAAGAGTTGCCTTCTTAGAGTCTTCGAAGTTACTTCAGAGTTGCTCTTTGTACTTCAGAACCTTGTCAACTCTATCTTCTGTAAGGGCAAAGGGCAAGTGATGATGACAGGATATGTGCACCAATGAAGAGGGGAAGGGTTGAGTAAGCAACTCCACTTAGCTACTTCCAGGAGTCTGACTGGTAGAGCACGGCTGTAGGTGTGAGATCCAAGTAAGCAAGACTAAAGGGCATCTACCGCTAGCCCTGCTACTTATATACATCTTCTGATGAGGCAGTGTATGGCCTCATAAGGTAAATATAGTATCATACCATTGTGGCTATCCTGTGGCCACGTCAGTGTCCTTCTGATAAGGAAACATGTGTTCTCCTCATATCCATCAAATGGAAGAGAAGGCTCTGCCTTCTATCTAACCTCATGGCAACCTCATGTGCTGCTTCTAAGTCCTAGGATCAATCTATGATCCGATCTTCTTCATCTAAGATCCAACCACGATGGGATCTTCTTCTAGAGGTCTCAGATCTCACTTCTGGTGGTGGAGATAGTGCGATCTCCCTTCTATCCTTCGAGGATTCTTCTAAGTGTTTCTGATAAGATCAGGACAGTGTAATCGTGCGATAAGATTCGGAGATTGCTGTTGTAACAGATTCAAAATCCTCACTTCATCTAGAATCCGTCACTACACACCTTCACTGCATGTTTGGCTAGATGTCTCATTGTGAGAGCCTCGGTTCGTTTCTATTTATGCTATCGATGACATCATGGTCTGGACCACGACATGTTCCCTTATCTTTACCTCATCGCTATCTATTGACATCATAGAACACTCTAGTCCACCTCATGTAGTACACATGCTAGTACATGCTTCCTCCTCATGTAGTGATGTCATAGGGTCCGTGCGCTGTAGTAGATAGTATTTAATGGTAGCGATCCAGTGGTAAAGCTCCCCAGCTTTATTCACTTGATCTTTCCACGACCATCTGAAGCTTCTGAAGTCTCACCCTTGCCCAGTTCGATAAGAACATCAACTGTGATCTGACAACAAGTCCCTTCGCTGCTGAAACAAGCTCACTCCCCGTTCACTCACCTGCTTACTTGGTTATCCTTCCTCCCTATGTCCCGTCTTCCTCTCTTACTGTAACCGTCGTACTTCTTCTTACTTCAGAGGGGAGGGATAGCCTATCAAAGGCATAGGGTTGCTTATGAAGCGATGGAGAGGGGATGACTACTGTCAGGGGTCCTGCTGGTAGAGCACACTGGTTAGGTGTGAGATCCAAGGTAACAAGACTGGGGTTTAGCCAGTTGAGCTGCCTCAGTTTATATAGGCAAAGATACATGGCTGTGTCTATCCTAATCGAGGCAGAGCTTATCTAGGCTGTGCATGAGAAGCGATAAGTACATCAGAAAAGTCCATCAGAAAGCATAGCTGAGATAGCGGTAATAAAAAGAGTATGTGTTACATGAGTCATAGGAATGGAAGCAAGTGGAGATAAACATGAGAACATAATGGGCAGTGCCGACCAATATGGATAGATGGGATCTGTATCTGAGATCAGATCTTCCATTATGTCAGCGAGTGTGTGGGAAAGGGGAAAGAGAAAGAGAAACGACTAAGTCCATTGCAATCATGCGATATCTGATAAGATACCGGAGAATGCTGAGATAAGATAAGATAACATGTGGCTTGTCAAAAGCGTAGCGGTTTGGGTTGTGCATCTATGCTGGTTCTTGACATGGCTTCTAAGTCTGAAGCGTGAAAGTAACGGGCTGTTACACTTATAGGATATATTGGCTGACATTTACGCATACAACTAAGTGAGTTGGTTGTGTCATTTCAGCTGTGATAAGATAAGATTGTCGAAATCTAATCTTCTTCAGAGTGCACTGTTGTGCAAAAAGTGATAACAATAGCGATCGTTACAGAAACATGGACATTGACGAGTTCCTTGCCAGATGGAGATCACTCCAATTATAGGCAAAAGTTGACGATGGACATGAAGTCAGGATACTGGAGAAGAATATCAACTTTTTCATCAGGAAAGACCTCTTCTACAATAATCAGAGAAAGACCACTATAGAAGAGATGATAGAAGAAATCCAAGAAATCGGAAAGAATCAAGAAGCATTCAGGATGACAGCTAACCTGAAGAAGAGGGGAGTGCAACCACAAAGAAGAAGAGAAGAAAGAACTGCTGCTGCCACCTCCACTTCCCCTCCTATGAAGAATTGTTACAATTGTGGTCAATTGGGCCACTTCACAAGAGATTGCAAAGAAATGAAGAATAACTGCAATGACTGCGGATGGGGAGGAGGACAACATAAACGAGAGTGCCCAAAGGTGAAAAGAAGCAAAGGGGCACCTCAAAAGGCCAAGAGAAAGGGGCCACCTCATGGGAAGTACTCTATGAGAAACCAAAAATAAACAACTCCACTGCAGACCTCAAAGGGATGACAATGGATCAAATGCAGGATTATTTCCTAAAAAGGGCCTCAAAGGGAAAAGGCCAAGCAAACTGAAGAAGGGGCTTCAGTTTGCAAACAAATATGAAGTACTAACAGTTCCAGATGTATTTAACCCAGAAGAACACTCTATGACATCAGAGGCGGCTCAAGAAGAGCATGGTGCAGACAATACATACACACTTCATTCCTCTATAGAAGAAAAGGAACCAGAAGAAATCCCCGAAATCCTTGCTACAAGATTGGCTCAAATCAAGGGAAACAAAATCATCATGACCCTAGAAGTCTCAGCCAATAAGAAGAACTTCATCACAGGAAGGGCACTACTTGATAGCAGTGCCAACGTCACCTTCATCAACAAACAATGGGTCCTGTAACCAACGTACTTCTTCTAACTTCAGAGTATGAGGGATAGCCTATCAAAGGCATAGGGGTGCTTTGTAAGTGATGGAGGAGGGGGTGACTACTGTCAGGGGTCCCACTGGTAGAGCACACTGGTTAGGTGTGAGATCTAAGTTAACAAGACTGGGGTTTGGTCAGTCGAGTTGCCTGGGTTTATATAGGCAAGAGTACATGGCTGTGTCTATCCTAATTGAGGCAGAGCTTATCTAGGCTGTGCATGAGAAGTGATAAGTACATCAAAAAGTCTATCAGAAAGCATAGCCAAGATAGCGGTAATGAAAGAAGCATGTGTTATATGAAGCATAAGAAGTGGAAGCGACAGAGATAAGTGTGAGAACATAATGGGCAGTGCTGACCGATATGGATAGATGAGATCTGTATCTTAGATCGGATCTACCTTATGTCAGCGAGTGTGTGAGAAAGGAGAGAGAAAGAGAAAGAAAAGACTAAGTCCATTGCAATTGTGCGATATCAGATAAGATACTGGAGATTGCCAAGATAAGATAAGATAATGTCTGGCTTGTCAAAAGCGTAGTGGTTTGGGTTGTGTGTCTATGCCGGTCCTTGCCATTGCTTCAAGGTCTGAAGTGTGAAAGTAACGAGCTGTTACAGGTCCAGAAGTATCAGATACCTGTAACGATCGCTATCGTTAGCACTTACGCGCAACGGCGCACGGAAAGGAAGATTAGATTTCGACAATCTTATCTTATCTTGGCAATCAGCGACATCTTATCGCTCGAAAGCAAGTCCTGATCTTATCAGCGACACTTAGAAGAATCCTCGAAGGATACAAGGGAGATCGCATTATCTCCACTGTCAGAAGCGAGATCAGAGATCTCTAGCGAGAAGATCCTATCGTGATTGGATCTTAGATGAAGAAGATCGGATCATAGATTGATCCTAGGACTTAGAAGCGGCACATGAGGTTGCCACGAGGATAGATAGAAGGCAAGGCCTTCTCTTCCATTTGATGGACATGAGGAGAACACATGTTCTCTTATCAGAAGGACACTGACGTGGCCACCGGATAGCCACAGTCGTACGATACGGTATTTACTACATGAGGCCATACACTGCCTCATCAGAGAATGTATATATAGTAGGAGGGCTAGCAGTAAAAGCCCTCAGTCTTGCTTACTTGGATCTTACGGTCTACGGCCCCTACAGTCCAGTCAATACTCCATTGGTGCACACTCCCTGTCATCAGTGACTAGTAGCCCTTTGCCCTTATACAAGATAGGGTTGACAAGGTCGTCATACGAGTCTCCGCTACTTGGATCTCACGTCTACGGCCGTGCTCTACCAGTCAGACTCAGTCCATCTCCTCACATAAGCCTTTGATAGGCCTCTCCACTGTTCTTCAGAGCTCTCTACTCTTGAAGGATAAAGATTCGCTTTCGTTTCAATACCCATGAAGAAGTTAACCCGTCCTATACCTGTCTTCAATGTAGATGGAACAAAGAACTCCACTGGAAATATAACTCATACCATGGAAATCATCATCGATTTTGACGGGCATAGGGAAAAGGTCATAGCTGATGTAACAGATCTACACAAATTCAATCTGGTTATAGGCTTCACATGGTTGCAATACCACAACCCTGAAATAAATTGGCAAACAGGAGAAGTAAAGATGACAAGGTGCTCATGGTCATGCCTCCTTCTCCAAGAAAGAAGTGCTTGGATAGCACATTGTGAAGAAGAAGAACAGAATAATGCTTGGACAGCATTCAAGATAAGAAGTGCTCTAAAAAAGGAAGAACCTATGGAAAAGAAGCCAGAAGATCTAGTTCCCACTCAGTTCCACAAATGGCTAAAGGTGTTCTCACAACACAAATCCAAAAGAATGCCCCTTAGAAAGCCATGGGATCATAAAATCGAACTAAAAGAAATGTTCATACCAAAAAAGGGAAAGATTATTCCACTCTCTGTAAAAGAGCAAGAAGAAGTATCGGCTTTCTTAGAAAATCAACTTCGGAAGGGGTATATCTGCCCTTCCAAGTCACTCTGAACCTCTTCAGTGTTCTTTGTCCCAAAGAAAGATAGACAAAAGAGGATGGTATAGGATTACTGATACCTCAACGAACACACCATGAGAAACAACTACCCCCTCCTGCTCATCGCCTCCCTCATAGACAAGTTAAAGGGAGCCACATGGTTCACAAAGATAGATCTCAGATAGGGATATAACAATGTCTGAATCAAAGAAGGAGACAAATGGAAGGCGGTCTTTATATGTTTCAAAGGCGCCTTTGAACCACTCATCATGTAATTAGGACTAATGAACTCCCCCTCCACTTTTCAAGCCATGATAAATGAGATCTTCACAGATATGGACAACATGGTGGTAGTATACATAGATGACCTCCTTATCTTCACAAAAGGAGGAACAAAAGAAGAACACAATAACATTGTAGAAGAAGTCCTCTGAAGGTTAGAAGCCAACGACCTCTTTGCTAAACCTGAGAAGTACACCTTCGGAGTAGAAGAAGTTTCCTTTCTAGGAATGATCGTCAGCAAGTATGGCATCCTAATGGAACAAGAGAAGATAGAAGCAATCCTAGAATGGCTATCCCCCAGAACCACCCGCCAAGTATGTGCCTTCCTAGGATTGGCCAACTTCTATAGGAGATTTGTTTTGGGAATGGCAAAATACACACAGCCACTCAATGACCTCCTAAAGAAAGAAACAACATTCCACTGGGGAGATAAAGAATCAGAAGTGTTTAAAGAACTAAAGAAAATGTTCACAACCGCTTCAATACTTGCTTTCCCAGATCAAGAAGCAGAGTACAGAATAGAAACAGATGCATCAGACTTTGCCACAGGGGCAGTACTGATGGTCAAGAAGGAAGGAACTTTCCACCTGGTGGCCTACCTCTCGCATTCCATGTCTCCAGAAGAAAGAAACTACCAAGTATTCAACAAAGAAATGCTGAGTGTCATCAGGGCATTAGAAGAATGATGTCACCACCTAGAAGGAGCATAGTACAAGTTTGAAATCTGGAATGACCACGTGAACCTATAATGGTTTATGGAAAAACAAAACCTAAACAGAAGACAAGCACACTGGTCGCAATACCTATCCAGATTCAACTATACCTGGGTTCATAAACCAGGGACGCAAATGGTGAAGGCGGATACTCTATCAAGAAGACCAGATCATATGATCAGTGTAGAAGAAGACAACCAAGGAATGGTTCTAATAACATTGGATAAGATCTGACATGTAAGGATTGAAGATGATGGAGATGATATGAAGAATAGAATCCAAAGTCACATGCTCGCCTTTAAAGAATCAGAAGTTCAGAAGATACAAGAAGATGGGGCAAAGCTGTCAGATGATGGACTCTTTATGAAGGATGATAAGATTTTTGTCACCCAAGAAGATCAGATGGATCTTATCACCCTCCATCACTATACCCCAGTTGCAGGACACCCTGGGAATGAGAAGACAATAGAACTTGTCAAACGCCACTACTATTGGCCAGGAATGACAGTTCACATCAAGGACTACATGGCTAGATGCTATACGTGTCAGAAGATGAAGACAGGGAATCAGCTGTCAGCCAGCAAGCTCCAACCACTAGAACTAGCATATATGCTATAGGAAGATGTATCAGCTGACTTCATCACCGACCTCCCAGTTTCATCACTATATAACTCTATCCTCATGGTAGTCGATCAGTTCTTCAAAGAAGTGGAGTTTATACCCTGTAAGAAGGACATCACGGTGCTGGAAACTGCCAAGCTTTACCTCACTAGAGTCTGGATGAACCATGGGATCTCTAGATCCATTGTCTCAGACTGAGGACCACAATTTGCTGTGCAAGTTATGAAGGATCTCTGTGCTTGTCTTGGAATATGCCCTCGACTTTCCATGGCAGCACACCCCCAAACAGATGGTCAAACAGAAAGGATCAACTGAGATCTACAACAATATCTGTGATTATTCATATACAACCACCAAGAAGATTGGTCAGATTGGCTGCCTATTGCCCAATTTAGTTACAATGTGAAATGGCAAGCCTTAACCCAGAAGTCACCCTTTGAAGTTACCAAAACCTATGCCCCTCATGAAACGAAAAAGAGAACAGGGGAAGAAAGGGACTGAGTAGCGGGCTTGTAAGTCTGTCCTGATTAAGGGAAAACTCCAAGACAACCAAACTGAGGACTGTTGTCCCAGTTGGTGCTTGGTATATATACTCATAGATTTGTATGTACATGTTGTGGCATATCTACCATAAACATATTTTAAGGAATTGTACCATAAGAGCATAATTCGCTATTGGGCGATAAGTATAACATATGGATGTGTCGTGCATCAAGAGTCTTTGGAACCAATAAAGGCAGTGCCTTCTAAAATGAAAGAGAAGTAAACGGAGATTAAATACTTCGTGTGGTTCGTGACTTCTGATGCCGGTGCCAGTTGCACAGAGCAGAGATGAAAGGGCAGTGCCTTACGTATAAGGAAAGTAGAAACGGGCTAGTGGTGCCCAAGGGTGTGACACTTTGTCGCGAAGGATTCGTTCTTGTCTAGATCATGTGATCTTCATCATCATGTGATGTGTCACGAGGTTAGTCACATGACCTGGCTTATATCAGTCGAAAGCGAGAAGAAATGTCTAAGTCCCCAGGACTTTTATGGATTCGTAACACCTCACATGGGAATAAAACCTGGCTCTTCCAAAGCACCTGCTGCAGACAACCTCGCCCAGCAGATAGAAGAAACACTTGCAGAAACATCTGCAAACCTTGAGAAGGCGCAGAAGTACATGGTCCTGCAGGCAGACAAATATAGAAGCGATGCACCAGAATACAAGATTGGAGATCAAGTATTGCTGGCCACTGACAACCTCTGCCTCACCAGGCAATTGAAGAAGTTATCTGAGAAGTGGCTTGGTCCCTTCTCTATCACAGAAGTTATTGGCTGTAATGCCATTAAACTACAACTCCCTCTCTCAATGAGAATTCATCCCATAGTCAATGTGTCACAAGTCAAACCCTACAAAGAAAGACTCAAAGGGCAGCCTGTGAAAGAACCAGGACCTGTCTTGACTACTGACAATTGGGAAGAAGAGTATGAAGTGGACTTTATTGTAGATGCATGGAAATGCAAAAACAGTTGGGAATATCTGGTACACTGGGCAGGATACAGAGAAGATGATCGCACATGGGAACCGAAGAAGAATCTCACTCATGCTGCGGATGCCCTGGCCCACTTCCATGAAAAGAATTGCCACCTTGACGCGAGAGAAGCCTTCTATGATAAGTTCAGCTTATTTAACCCTTATGAAACTCGCTGCAGTGTAGTATCCTTTGAAGTCTCAAAGATCAATCTGGATTCTCGAGCTCAGAAGGGGTATGGTGTAATGGCTTGTTACTTTCATACTTCAGACTTGGAAGCAATGGTGAAGACCAGCATACAATACCTCATGTAACACATGCCCTTTTTAATTACCACTATCTTGGCTATGTTTTCTGATGGACTTTCTGATGTTCTTATCACTTCTCATGCATAGCCTAGATAAGCTCTGCCTTGATTAGGATAGACACAGCCATGTAGTTTGCCTATATAAATCTAAGGAGCTTGACTGGCTAAACCCTAGTCTTGCTTACTTGAGTCTCTCATCTAAACAGTGGGCTCTACCAGTCAGGCTCAGTCTCCCTCACCCTCCTGCTTAATAAGCACTCTATGCCTTTGATCAGGCTCTCCTTGAAGTAGTCTTCAAAAGCCAACCTTTCAAGACAAAAGAAGTCTTTCTGTTTCAGTCAGCACTGTCCAATTATGTTCTCACACTCATCTCTATCTCTTCTATTCCATGCCTCATGTTACACATGCTTTATTAATCTCCACTCTCTCTCTTATCTTGGCTATGCTTTCTGATGGACTCTTCTGATGTACTTATTACTTCTCACACACAGCCCAGATAAGCTAGTGCCTCAATTAAAATAGTTACACAGCCATGTACTGCCATATACTATGCATATATAAACCCAAAGGAACTCAGCTGGTAACCCCAGTCTTGTTCACCTTGGAACTTTTGCCTAACAGCAGATAAGCAGCCAGATAGCTCACTCGGTCCCAGTATAGTCTCTGGATAACAAAGAATGCTTTCTCTTTGACACTGTGTGTCTTTTCCACTATATAAGGGAGAACCCTCACACAGTGCACTCCAGTCCACAGAAGAGCCCTAACCTGGTGTACTCCAGTCCTTTTCATCTCCCTTACTCCATGTTGAAGATCTGTACTCTCAGAAGTTAAGAGAGTTAGGTTCACTTCATCTTTCCTTTTTTGCATTTATTGACATGAGACAGATTTGATCTCCTGATTAAAGATCTCATCTAACCACATTAGGTCAACACTGCAATATTATGTTCTCATATTCATCTCTACTCTCTTCTATTCTATAGTTATGTATATACTTCTCTTCTTTCTAATTAGAACAATCTATTCTTGTTATCTCAGCTATACACAAAACCTATACTTATCTATGACTCACATATACAGCCTCAATGACACTGTAATGGCTTGTTACTTTCATGCTTCAGACTTAGAAGCAATGGCAAGGACTGGCATAGACACACAACCATGCCTATTATGATTTCCTTTTCTTTTACCCCTATTGATGATCTTATCTTATCTCGGCAATCTCCGGTATCTTATCAGATATTGCATGATCGCAGGATTGGTCTTATCTGAAGGGACTTAGAAGTTTTCTTCTTTTCTCTCGGACTCAATTCCTTTCCTTTTGCACTTGCTGACATATGGCAGATCCAATCTAAGATACAGATCTCATCTAACCATATCGGTCAGCACTGCCCAATTATGTTCTCAGGTTAATCCCCGTCTCTTCCATTCTCTATGACATATGCAACACATGCCTTATTAATCTCCACTCTTCTCACTTATCTCAGCTATGCTTTCTGATGAATTCTGATGTACCCTATCACTTCTCATGCACAGCCCAGATAAGCAATGCCTCGATTAGGGTAGTTACACAGCCATGTACAGCCTCATAGTATGCATATATAAACCCGAGGAACTTGGCTGGAAACCCCAGTCTTGTTCACTTGGAACTTTCACCTAACAAGTGGATAAGGAGCCAAGTAGCTCACTCATTCCCCACCTCTCTTTCGCTATCTAAGGGAGAGCCCTAACCCAGTGCACCCCAGTGCACCTCCTCATCTCCCTTACTCTATGTAAGGATCCTCGCACTCAGAAGAACAGAAGTGTTAGGTTCGCTTCAGACACCACTTTACTATTTCCTTTTACAATATATCATGTCATTATGTACAGCTACATATTCATGAATATATAAACCCAAGAAACTCAGCTAGACACCCCAGTCTTATTTACTTGGAACTTTCATCTAACAAGTGGATAAGTGGCCAAGTAGCTTGCTTAGTCCATCTCCTCCATCACTATCTATAGGAAGTGAAATGGATGAACTTCTTCAACTAACACAAATGGAAAGGAGGAGATAAGATGGATAGAATCTTATCTATGACTTCAGAGGGTGCAATAAGGATTGCCTTCAGAGGTTGTAACATTAGTTGCCTTCAGAGGTCTCTTTATACTTCAGATACCTTGTCAACCCTAATGACTTCTGATAGGGCAAAGGGCAAGTGATGGTGATGGGACTTGTCCACCAATGAAGAGGGGAGTGGTTGAGTAAGCAACTCCACTTAGCTACTGTCAGGAGTCTGACTGGTGTTATGAATCCAATAAAGTCTTGAAGACTTAGACGTTTCTCCTCGTTTTCGACTGATATAAGCCAGGTCATGTGACTAATTACGAGACTCATCACATGATGATGAAGATCACATGATCTAGAAGAAACTGAATCCTTTGCAACAAAGTGTCACACCCTTGAGCACCTTTAGCCCATCTCCCTCTTTCCTTATATGTGGGGCACTGCCCTTTTCATTTCTGTCCTGTGCAACTGGCACCAACCTCAGAAGTCACAAATAACACAAGTATTTAATTTCCATTTACTTCTCTTCCATTTCAGAAAGCACTGCCTTATTGGTTCCAAAGACCCTTGATACATGTTGCATCCTTATGCTTTACTTATCGCCTAATGGCACATTATGCTCATATGGTATGACTCTTAGAATTATACTTATGGAATTATGCACAAACATGTACATACAATATGTACTCAATATATAAGGGTTGCTCAACTGAGGGTAACTTCTCAGTTTGACTAACTTGACAGTTGACTTGTATTGGTCGCTTTGAGTACCTGAACTCAGTCCCTTTACATTTCTCACTAAAGTCTCTGAGAGGCTTTTTTGTTTCAACTGGTAGAGCATCAGCAGTATGGGTGAGATTGAGATATTCCAGAGAAAACCAAGACTGGAGCTTCCATAGCTTAGTCTTTACTTCTTATATATATGAATATGGAGGCTGTGCTCCTATCCTCATATGTAAATACTTCTATTGTATGACTGTGGCTGTAATGATCACTTATCATTATCACTTCTGTGCAACGGCGCATGAAAAGAGAGATTAGATTTCCGACAATCTTATCTTATCACAGCAATCTCTGAATCTTATCACACGATTGCAAGTCCTGATCTTTTCAGCGACACTTAGAAGAATCCTCGAAGGATAGAAGGGAGACTGCACTATCTCCACCATCAGAAATGAGATCTGAGATCTCTTGAAGAAGATTCCATTGTGGCTGGATCTTAGATACATAAAGAAGATCAGATCATAGATTGATCCTAGGACTTAGAAGCAGCCCATGAGGTGGCCATGAGGTTAGATAGAAGGAAAAGCCTTCTCTTCCATTTGATATACATGAGGAGAACACATGTTCCCTTATCAGAAGGACACTGACGTGGCCACAGGATAGCTACAATGGTACAATATAGTATTTACCATATGAGGCCTTACACTGCCTCATCAGAAGATGTATATAAGTAGTAAGGCTAGCGGTAGATACCCTCTAGTCTTGCTTACTTGGATCTTATGGTCTATAGAAGGCCTATTGTCTAGTCAGACTCCTGGCAATAGCTCAGTGGAGTTGCTTACTCAACCGCTCCCCTCTTCATTGGTGTACATATCCTGTCATCATCACTCACCCTTTGCCCTTACAGAAGATAAGGTTGACAAGGCTCCAAAATATAAAGGGACCACTGAAGGCAACTATCATTGCATCCCCCCTCTAAAGATAATCCTTATCGCATCTCTGAAGTCATAGATAAGATCCTTATCTTATCTCACCCCTCCTTTGATAGTTGAGGAAGTTCATCCATTTCAGTGGCTATCTAGAGGTCACATATTTAATGATCATTATCATTATCACTTCAATACAATGGTGTGCTCCTCTGAAGAAGATTAGATATCAATTATCTTATCTTATCATGGCAATCTCCGAAAGATGCTCACACAATTACATGTCCTGATCTTATCAGTGATATCTAAAAGAATCCTTGATGGATAGTGTTATGAATCCATAAAGTCCTACAGACTTAGACATTTTTCTTTGCTTTTAACTGACATAAGCTGAAACGGTGAAGCTTTCTTAACGCAATGGATAGCCTTTCAAAGGCGTAGTGTGCTTATTAGGCAAGAGGGAGGGCAGACTGAGTCTGACTGGTAGAGCACAGCCGTAGGCGTGAGATCCAAGTAAGCAAGACTGGGGTTTTACCAGTCGAGCTACCCGGCTATATATATGCAGAGATACATGGCTGTGTCTATCCTAATCGAGCAGGCCTTATCTAGGCTGTGCGTGAGAAGTGATAAGTACATCAGAATAGTCCATCAGAAAGCATAGCCGAGATAGCGGTAATGAAATGAGCATGTGTTACATGAGGCATAGAAATGGAAGGGACGGAGATGAACGTGAGAACATAATGGGGCACTGTTGACCGATATGGATAGATGAGATCTTCATCTATAGATCCGATCTCCTTATGTCAGCGAGAGCGTGAGAAAGAGAAAAGGGAAAGGAAACGACTAAGTCCAATGTGATTGTGCGATTATCTGATAAGATACCACAGATTGCCAAGATAAGATAAGATAGCTGTCAAAGCTGTGGAGGCTTGGGCTATGCTTCGATGCTGGTTCTTGCCATCGCTTCTAAGTCTGAAGCATGAAAGTAACGAGCCGTTACATAAGCCAGGTCATGTGATCAACAATGTGACTCATCACATGACAATGAAAGGTCACCTGACCTAGACAAGAACACTGAACCTTGTGACAAGTGTCGCAACCTTAGGCACCACTAGCCCGTTCCCTCTTTCCTTATATATGAGGCACTGCTCTTTTCATTTCTGTCCTGTGCAACCGGCACCAAGGCATCAGATGTCTCTGATACATGAGTATTTAATTCCCGTTCTTCTTTTCTTCCATTATAGAAGGTACTGCCTTATTGATTCTGAAGACCCTTGATGCACAATACATCCTCATGCCCTACTTATCACCCAATGGCACATTATGCTCTTATGGTATGATTTCCTAAAAATACATTTTTAGAAGTATGACTACACATGCACAAACAAAACCTATGAATATATAAGCCAGGGATCAAACTGAGGAATGTCCCTCAGTTTGATTGACTTGGTTATTTCCTCATACAAAGGACAACTCTTCAAGCAGTTACTCAGTTCTCCCTCTCTTTGTTGTTCTTTTCCATTTCAGATAGAAGGGAGATCACCTTATCTCCACCATCAAGAAGCAAGATCTCATATCTCCAGAAGAAGATCTCATCATGGTTAGATCTTAGATGAAGAAGATTGGATCATAGATTGATCCTAGGACTTAGAAATGGCACATGAGGTTGCCATGAAGTAAGATAGAAGGCAGTGCCTTCTCTTCCATTTGATGTAGCATGAGGAGAACACATGTTCCCTTATCAGAAGGACACTGATATGGCCTCTGGATAGCCACTGAAATGGAAAGACTTCTTCTGTCTGGAAAGGTTGGCTTTTGAAGACTACTTCAAGGATAGTCTATCAAAGGCATAGTGTGCTTATTAAGTGGGATGGATGAGGGGACTGAGCCTGACTGGTAGAGCCCACTGTTTAGGAGAGAGATCCAAGTAAGCAAGACTGGGGTTTAGCCAGTTGAGCTCCTATGGTTTATATAGACATGGTATATGGCTGTGTCTATCCTAATCAAGGCACTCCTTATCTAGGCTGTGTGTGAGAAGCAATAAGTACATCAGAAGAGTCCTATCAGAAGGCATAGCTGAGATAGCGGTAATTAAAGAGGCATGTGTTACATGAGTCATAGAAGAGAAGTAGAGTAGAAATGAGTGTGAGATCATAATGGGCAGTGCTGACCTGTTATAGTTAGATAAGATCTGTATCTTAGATCTAATCTGCCATGTGTCAGTGAGTGTGAAAGGAAAGAGAGAAGAGGGAAGAGAGAAGAGGGAGGAAACTTCTAAGTCCCTTCAGATAAGATCCTTCCCACTATTATGCGATATCTGATAAGATACCAGAGATTGCCGAGATAAGATTAGATCATCAATAGGGGTAAAGGAAAGCAAAAAGGAAAGGATCATAATGGGTGTAGTTATGCATCTATGCCGGTCTTCACCATTGCTTCTAAGTCTGAAGTGTGAAAGTAATGAGCCGTTACAGCTACAGTCATACAATAGAAGTATTTACACATAGGGACAAGTGCACAGTTTCCTCATTCATGTATATAAGAAGTAGAGACTGAGCTACAGAAGCTCCAGTCTTGTTCACTTGGATCCTTTGTGTAATGGCTCATTACTTTCACACTTCAGACTTAGAAGCGATGGCAAGGACCGGCATAGACGCATAACCATGCCCATTATGATTTCCTTTCTCATTTACCCCTATTGATGATCTTATCTTATCTCAGCATTCTCCGGTATCTTATCAGATATCACACAATTGTGGGAAGGATCTTATCTGAAAGGACTTAGAAGTTTTCCTCTTTTCTTGGACCCTTTCTCTTTTCGTACTTGCTGACATGTGGTAGATCCGATCTAAGATAGAGATCTCATCTAAACATATTGGTCAGCACTGCCCTCTATGCTCTCACACTCATCTCTGTCTCTTCCATTCTATGACTCATGTTATATATACTTTATTAATCTCCACTTTCTATTTCTGTTATCTCAGCTATGCCTTTCTGATGGACTCTTCTGATGTACTTATTGCTTCTCATGCACAGCCCAGATAAGCAGTGCCTTGACTAGGGTAGATACACAGTCATGTACAGCCACAATCTATGCATATATATACACCAAGGAACTTGGCTGGAAACCCCAGTCTTGTTCACTTGGAACTTTTGCCTAACAAGTGGATAAGCAGCCAAGTAGCTCACTCAGTCCTCGTATAGTCTCTGGATATCAAAGGATGCTCTCTCTCTGATGCTGCGTGTCCTTTCCCTCACTCACTATATAAGGGAGAACCTTCATATGGTGTAACCTAGTCCATGGAAGAGCCCTAACCTGGTGTACTCCAGTCCAATCCATGTCTCCCTTGCTCGACAACAGAAGGTCTCTTGCACTCAGAAGTTTGCAGTGTTAGGTTTGCTTCATTTTGCCTGTTATGAATCCAAAGTTCATGACTGAACTTAGACAATTTCTCTTGTTTGACTGACATAATCCAGGTCATGTAACTAAACAATGTGACTCATCACATGATAGACAAGGTCACATGACCTAGAAGAGAACTGAATCCCTCACAACAAAGTATTGCACTCTTGGGCACTATTAGCCCACTTTTCTCCTTCCTAATATGAAGGGCACTGCCCTTTTTAATCTCTGCCCTTACCACAGAAACAGGTATCAGAAGTATCACCTACATACTCATTTCATTTCTGTTTACTTCTCTTCCATTATAAAAGGCACTGCCTTATAGGCTCCAAAGACCTGTTATGAACCCATAAAAGTCCCAGAGACTTAGACATTTTCTTTTCTTCAAACTGACTTAAGCCAAGTCACATGACCAACAGTGTGACTCATCACATGACGATGAGGATCACATGATCCAAACGAGAACATGAACTCTCGCGACAAGTGTCGCACCCTTGGGCACCACTAGCCCGTTTCCTCCTTCCTTATATGTGGGGCACTGCCTTTTAATTTCTGTCTGATGCAACTGGCACCGACATCAGAAGTTTCATCTACATGAGTATTTAATCTCTGTTTACTTCTCTTCCATTCTAGAAGGCACTGCCTTTATTGGTTCTGAAGACCCTTGATGCATGTTGCATCCTCATGTTATACTTATCACCCAATGGCACAATATGCTCTTATGGTACAATCTCTAGAATTATACTTATGGTAGTTATGCCCAAACATGTACATACAAACCTATGAGTATATATACCAAGCACCAACTGAGACAACAGTCCTCAGTTTGGTTGTCTTGGAGTTTTCCCTTAATCAGGACAGACTTACAAGCCCGCTACTCAGTTCTCTTCCTCTCCTTGTTTTGTTTTCATTTCAAGATCCTTGATATATGCATATGTCTTATGTCTGAAATGAAAAGCCAACTGGTGACTTTAAGAGGGGAAAATGGAGTAAAGGGCTCAGGGCTGACTTTAAGGTTTGCACCACCAAGTTACTTTGACTGAGGAATCATCCTCAGTAAAGCAACCTGGTTTATATATTCATGGGCTTATGTTTATACATGTGGGTATATACTTCTAAATATGTATTTCCTAGAATCATATCATATAAGCATAATATGCCATTGGGTGATAAGTAGGGCATAGGGAATGCTTGTGTATCAAGAGTCTTTAGAGCCAATAAGACAGTTCTTCTATAATGGAAGAGAAGCAGGAAGAAAATGAAATACTCATGTTATAATGGCTTGCTACTTTTACACTTCAGACTTAGAATCAATGGCAAGAACAGGAGTCCAGGCACAGCCACACCCATTAAGATATGCTTTACTTTTCCCATTTACCCCTATTGATGATCTTATCTTATCTTGGCAATCTCCAGTATCTTATCAGATATTGCATGATAGTGGGAGGATCTTATCTGAAGGGACTTAGAAGATTTCTTCTCTTTCTCAGACTCTTTTCCTTTCTCTTTCTGCACTCGCTGATGCATGACCAGATCTAATCTGTTATGAACCCAATAAAGTCCTGCGGACTTAGACGTTTTACACAAAAACCAGGTCACGTGACTAACCTTGTGACACATCACATGACGATAAGGATCACATGATCCAGAAGTGACCGAACTCCTCTTCGCGACAAGTCTTGCATCCTTGGGCACCATTAGCCTGTTCCTACCTTCCTTATACGAGGGGCACTGCCCTTTCATCTCCGCCCTGTGCAACTGGCACCGGCATCAGAAGTCACGACAGACACAACTATTTAATCTCCGTTAACTTCTCTTCCATCTCAGAAGGCACTGCCTTTTATTGGCTCCGAAGACCCTTGATGCATGATGCATCCACATGTTATGCCTATCACCCAATGGCACATTATGCTCTTATGGTACGATTTCTTAAAATACGTTTATAGTAGTTATGCCATAACATGTACATACAAAACCCATGAATATATAAGGGCGACTCAGCTGGGGGTAACTCCTCAGTTTGAGAAGCTTGACAGTTGACTTGTATTGGTCGCTTTCGAGTGCTTGAACTAATACCTCTCTTGCTAAAGTCTTTTGAAAGGCTTTTTCGTTTCACTCTTCTCAAACTACCCACTTCACCGTCGACAACAGTCCTCGCTGAAGGTTCTCACCCAAGCTGCAAACATAGGACGATTAAAGAAGTAATGTCCCCCCAGAAGTAAATTTACTCCTCGCACTAACAGGACCAGTGCCTTCCTCGCACTTCTCGATTTCCTCCACCCCCCCCACAGATCTCTTCGCCAATGAACCGGCACCACTCGACCCGGAGGTAGTAGCCTCCTATCAGAAATTCAACAAAGAGGCCGGCCTCTTTATTCAAAGCATCACCGACCTCATCGAGCAAGCCGACCGTGTTACGAACCCAATAAAGTCTTGAGGACTTAGACGTTTTCTTTCGCTTCTGACTGATACAAGCCAGGTCACGTGACTAACCTCGTGACACATCACATGATGATGAAGATCACATGATCTAGACGAGAACGAATCCTTCGCGACAAGTGTCGCACCCTTGGGCACCATTAGCCCGTTTCTACTTTCCTTATACGTGGGGCACTGCCCTTTAATCTCCATCCTGTGCAATTGGCACCGACATCAGAAGTTACGACCTACACGAGTATTTAATCCCCGTCTGCTTCTCTTCCATTTCAGAAGGCACTGCCTTTATAGGTTCCG
>JBBPTS010000279.1:0-21788 GCA_038094235.1 Fistulinella staudtii | reverse complement strand
GTTCCTTTCGGTGTCGTTCAGGGCATGAGAGAAGAAGGCGACAGGGTGCCAGTGGTCTTCTTTTTTCATTTCCAGGATTGCCCCTGTGGCAAAATCTGATGCGTCTGTTTGTAGTCTATACTTCATTTCGTCATCTGGAAAAGCTAGGACGGGCGCCATGGAGAATGCTTCTTTCACCCTGTCAAAGGCATTTTGTTCTTCTAACTGCCACTGGAAGGGCAGGTCCTTTTTCATCAGGCGGGTCAATGGTTTCGCAATGGATGCGTAATCTTTGATGAACCGATGGTTGAAGTTGGCGAGGCCCAGGAAGCTTCGTACGTCATGTAGATTCCTTGGCTTCGGCCATTTCTAGATTGCTTCCACCTTCTCGTTATCCATTTTAATCCCATCTTTTCCCACTGTCATTCTGAGGAATTCTACTTCTTCCACGGAGAACGTACATTTTTCTGGTTTAGTGAAGAGGTCATTGTCTTCTAGCCTCTTTAGGACTTCTTTCACAATCCGGTCATGTTCCTCTTGGGAGTCCGTTTTTGTGAATATTAGGAGATCATCGATGTATACCACCACAACGTCTTCTAGGTCAGTGAAAGATTTCGTTCATCATCACTTGGAAGGTTGAGGGCGAATTGCAGAGCCCGAAGTACATTACTAGGGGTTCGTAGACTCCTCTAAAACAGACGAACGCTGATTTCCATTCATCGCCTTCTTTGATTCGGATGTTGTTATAGCCCCATCTTAGGTCTATTTTCGTGAATTTCTTTGCTCCTTTGAGCTTGTCTACCAGCTGAGAAATGAGGGGCAACGGGTAGTTGTTTCACATGGTGTGCTCATTTAGATATCGGTAATCTTGTACCACTTGTTTGCGTCCATCCTTCTTTGGGACGAAGAAGACCGGCGAGGTTTGGGGGGATTTCAAAGGGCAGATATATCCCTTCCATAATTGCTCATCTATGAATGCCGAGACTTCTTCTTGTTCTTTTGGTCCCAAAGGGATCAGTTTCCCTTTCTTTGGGGTAAAGGTGTCTTTGAGATTGATGGCGTGATCCCAGGGTTTTCTTAGTGGCATTTGTTTGGAGTCCTTTTCCTCGAACACCTTTAACTATTCATGAAAGCGAGCAGGCACCAGTTGTGCAGGACGCTTCTTTTCTTCTTTGGGTTTTTCTATTGCTATCCTTATGTGGTACGTCATCCAGGCATTATCTTGCTCTTCCTTGTCACATGATGCCAAGAATTCACTTTGATTTTGGAGCATGTGGCAGGAGCGAGGGCAGCAAGTGAATTTTAGTTGTCCGGATCTCCAGTTGATCTCCGGGTTATGCTTCTTTAACCAGTTATACCCTATTACCAGGTGAAACGTGACAATGTCCGTTACTTCTGCCTCTATCCTTTCTCAATGTCCCTGATAATTGATCTGGATCTGAGCTGTGTGCGTAATCTGTCCTGCAGAGTTGTGGGTGCCGTCTACGTTAATAACGGAGATGGGGTGGCGTAATTTCCTCATGGGGATGTGATGTTTTTCTGCCCATGTTTTGTCAATGAAAGTTATGTTTGCACCGCTATCTAAGAGGGCTTCTATCATGTTCCAGTCATGATTCTTCTGATCGGGAGAGATGTGTATTTTTAGGGTTATCTCGTTTTTGATTTTCGCCAATCTAGTAAAGAGTTCTTCTGGAAAGGGTGTCATTTCTTCCTTGTTATTGAGAGAGGAATCAAGCATGCATTTCTGGTCTGCACCGCGCTCATCAAGAGACGCCTCTGACCATGTATCGACTGTGTCCGTAAAGTCCAAGGAAGAATACCTATTGTTGGCGAACCGTTTTTCCGGTTTCAGTTCGCCTTCCCTTTCCCCTTCTGCTGGAAAGCCCTCTGTATGAAGTACTCCTGCATTTGGTCGAACGTTTTCCCCTTGATTTCGTTCCAGGGGTCCGACACCTGCGGGTTTTCGTCAGCGACTTCCCATGTTGTTGCTCCTTCTTCTTTTGGAGTGCTTCTTCTTTCAGGGGCTTGTGACGTCTTTGCACCCCTGGCATTTCAGTTGCCTTTCCAGCATTCCTTCTTGTGTTTCCCTCTGACCTACTTGCATTCGGGGCAGGAGATTTTTGGTTTTGGACACTCTTTAAGGAGGTGCCCTGTCTGTCCGCAGTTGAAGCATACACCTCCTTTTGGTGTGCTTCCGCTGGCGGTGGTTTGCCTTACTGTGGTGTAGGGTTGGGCATTTCATATGTTTTGCCCTGTGTACATCCTGTACGCCTTGTAGGCCTTGCCAATTTTCCGTATATTGGTCAAGGTGGTGGAAATGAATAGACTCCATTGGTCTGTTCTGAAGAGTTCTTGTCTGATTTCATCAGACACTGCTTGTTCTAAGAGTAAGACTCCATGTTCGTCACTTAAGTCTGCTCGATTGTTGGCTGCTTGCCACTTGGCAAGGAAGGTGTCGATGTCGTCCTTCCCCTGTTTTAATTTGGTGATATTCACCATTGCCCAGTCACGATGTAGCATGGGCTTCATGAGGCCTTCGAATTCTGTTTCGAAGTCCTCCCAGCATTTTAAGGTCATCCTTCCTTGTAGGAGCTTCTCTAGCTCCGATTGTGCCCAGGGTCCTCTCTTTTGCCCTTTTAGGCATGACAACACTGCCCTCATTCCTTCTATGAGTTTGATGTCGTATTCTTGTTCTCTGGTGATCGGATTTATCTTATCCATCCCGTCACTATATCTGACCTTTACTAGAAAGAAGGGGTTTGACCTGAGCCAGGATCTCATTTTGATCCACCACTCGTCAAACTTGACTTTCAATCCATCGTATTCTCCAGGATCTTTAAATGCTTCTATTTGGCTACCTCCTGTCGTCCCTGTCCATGGGTTTGCGCTTGCCGCAGCAAGGGCTTGGTCATGTTCCGCCTGCATTTTTCGTAATGCTTGGGCCTAGAGGTTCATTTCTTCGACCATTGCCATCATCTGGTTTCTGAGGGCATCGAGTTGCTCTTCGTAGGACATGATGGTTTCGGATGGTTAATACAAATTTATTGTGTGTGGCTACCACTGCAAGGTATGCAAGGGATTTCTTTCAATCTCCTACTGACTCAAGGTCTTACTTCTTGGCCTTCTTCAACAAATAAGAGGCCCAGAGGGGGGAGTGAGGATCTGCTCTCGCTTTGGATGTGTATGGGTAAGTTTTTCTTGCCCGCTTCTTTCTCGGGCCTTCCTCTGTCTGTACTCCAATCTCCAATACATCTCTTTTCTCTCCTAAGGGTCCTACCAGTCTTCTTTCAACCCATTCAGAAAAGCAATTCGATCCCCACTGTATGTATCGAGTCTCTCCGCAGTACCACGAAGATTCAATCCATTCTCTTCTGCCTTCTCTACCAGATACTTGATCTCGAGCAGGAGGTAGGGTCCTTGGAGCTCCTCGTAGAAGCTGGGGGCGAGTCGGTTGGAGCATTGCCTGTGGTCAGCTTGCTCGACGAGGTCGGTTATGCTTTGGATGAAGAGGCCTGCCTCTTTGTTGAACTTCTGGTGGGAGGCTACTACCTCCAGGTCGAGTGGTGCTGGTTTGTCAGCAAAGAGATCTGTGGGGGGGGTAGAGGAGATCGAGAAGTGCAAGGAGGGCACTGGTCCTGTTAGTGCACAGAGTGAATTACTTCTGAGGGGACATTACTTCTTTAATCGTCCTATTTTGCAGCATCTTGTGGTAAGCCTTCAGCGAGGAGTTTCTTCTCGACGGTGAAGTGGGTAGTTTGGTTGTAGTGAAACGAAAAGGGAACAAACAAAGGAAGAGAACTGAGTAGTGGCCTTGTAAGTCTGTCCTGATCAAGGGAAAACTCCAAGACAACCAAACTGAGGACCGTTGTCCCAGTTGGTGCTTGGTATATATACTCATAGGTTTGTATGTACATGTTGTGGTATAACTACCATAAGCGTAATTCTAGAAGTTGTACCATAAGAGCATATTGTGCCATTGGGCGATAAGTATAACATGTGGATGCTGTGTGCATCAAGGGTCTTCAGATCCAATAAAGCAGTGCCTTCGATAATGGAAGAGAAGTAAAACGGGAATTAAATACTTATGTATGTTGTTACTTCTGATGTCGGTGCCAATTGCACAGGATGGAGATTAAAGGGCAGTGCCCCGCATATAAGGAAAGTGAGAATGGGCTAGTGGTGCCCAAGGGTGCGACACTCTGTCGCGAAGGATTCGTGAACATCTAGATCATGTGATCTTCATCGTCATGTGATGTGTCACAGGGTTAGTCACATGACCTGGTTTATATCAGTCAAGAGCGAAAGAAAACGTCTAAGTCATCAAGACTTTATTGGGTTCGTAACAGTGTTCATCTGACAGGTTGGTGTGATTATTTGCTGCCTGCCACTTTGTGAGGAACATATCTATATTGTCCCTTCCTTGCCTCAATTTGGTGATGTTCACCATTGCCCAGTCTTGATGAAGCATTGGTTTCATCAACCCTTCAAACTCCTGTTTGAAGTCTCCCCATGTTTTGAAGGAGGTCCTTCCTTCTAATAGCTTTTTGAGTTCCGACTGCACCCAAGGGCCTCCTTTTTGCCCTTTGAGCCATGACAGTACAGCCCTCATTCCTTCTATAAGCTTTATGTCAAATTCTTGCTCACCGGTGATCAGGTTTATCTTATCCAATCCGTCATTGTACCTGGCCTTTGCCAGGAAAAATGGGTTTGATCATAGTCAGGATCTCATTGAAACGTATGAACTTCCTCAACTATCAAAGGAGGAGATAAGATAGGGATCTTATCTGTGACTTCAGAGATGCGATAAGGATCGCCTTCAGGGGGTGCAATGATAGTTGCCTTTAGAGGTCTCTTCATACTTCAGAACCTTATCAACCCTATCTTCTATAAGGGCAAAAGGCAAGTGGTCAGTGACAGGATATGTACACTAATGAAGAGGGAAGTGGTTGAGTAAGCAACTCTACTTAGCTACTGCCAGGAGTCTGATTGGTAGAGCACCGGCTATGCAGATGAGATCTAAGTAAACAAGACTAGGGTTTTACCAGTTGAGCTACCTGGCTATATATATGTAAAGTACATGGCTGTGTCTATCCTAATTGAGGCAGAGCTTATCTAGGCTGTGCATGAGAAGCAATAAGAACATCAGAAAAGTCCATCAGAAGACATAGCCAAGATAGTGGAAATGAAAAGAGCATGTGTTACATGAGGCATAGGAATGGAAGGAGTGGAGATGAGTGTGAGAACATAATGGGCAGTGCTGACCGATATGGATAGATGAGATCTGTATCTTAGATCAGATCTTCCTTATGTAAGCGAGTGCATGGGAAAGGAGAAAGAGAAAGAGAAAGAGAAACTAAGTCCATTGCAGTCGTGCAATATCTGATAAGATACCGGAGATTGCCGAGATAAGATAAGATAACATCCTGCTTGTCAAAAGCATAGTGGTTTGGGTTGTGCATCTATGCCGGTCCTTGCCATTGCTTCTAGGTCTGAAGCATGAAAGTAACGAGCCATTACACTCATCTTGATCCACCATTTGTCGAACTTAGACTTCAATCCATTGTATTCTCCAGGATCCTTGAATGCTTCAACCTTGCTTCCAGCACTGCCTATGCCACCCATCCAGGGTTGCATTCCTGCCATGGTGAGGGCTTGATCTCTTTATTTGGTTAAGGTGTGGATAACCTATGCTTGATTGTTCATTTCTTAAATTACTGCCTGGAGTTGGCCTCTGAGGGCACTGAGTTGTTCTTCAATTGACATTATGAAATGGAGAAAAATAAAATGGATTTAGGGGGTGAAACGAAAAAGCCGCTAAGGGACTTTTTAGAAGGAAAAACTGAGTAAAGGGCTCAGGGGCTTATAGAGTCTGCACCACCAAGCTACTTTGACTGAGGAGTCGTCCTCAGCAAAGTTTCCTGGTTTATATATTCATAGGGTTGTATGTACATGTTGTGGCATAACTACTATAAGCGTATTTTCGAGAAATCGTACCATAAGCGCATAATGTGCCATTCGGTGATAAGCACACATGAGGATGCGTCATGCATCAAGGGACTTCGGAACCTATAAAGGCAGTGCCTTCTAAAATGGAAGAGAAGTAGACGGAAATTAAATACTCGTGTAAGTCGTTACTTCTGATGCCGGTGTCAGTTACACAGGGCGGAGATGAAAGGGCAGTGCCCCCTGTATAAGGAAGGTGGAAACGGGCTAATGGTGCCCAAGGGTGTGACACTTGTCGTAAAGGATTTGGGTCTCGTCTAGATCATGTGATCTTCATCATCATGTGATGTGTCACGAGGTTGGTCACGTGACCTGGCTTATATCAGTCGATAGAGGAAAAACGTCTAAGTCCAGTGGACTTTATTGGATTCGTAACAGGGGGTGGCTAGCTTTTGTAACTGACGTACTTCTTCTACTTCAAAGGGTTGCCTTCTTTAGGGCCTTCGAAGTTACTTCAGAGGTGAGGGATAGCCTATCAAAGGCGTAGGGTTGCTTTGTAAGCGATGAAGAGGGGGTGATTACTGTCAGGAGTCCCACTGGTAGAGCACACTGGTTAGGTGTGAGATCCAAGTTAACAAGACTGGGGTTTAGCCAGTCAAGTTGCCTGGGTTTATATAGGCAAAAGTACATGGCTGTGTCTATCCTAATCGAGGCAGAGCTTATCTAGGCTGTGTGTGAGAAGCGATAAGAACATCAGAAACGTCCATCAGAAAGCATAGCCGAGATAGCGGTAATGAAAGAAGCATATGTTTCATGAGGTATAAGAATGGAAGAGACGGAGATTAACGTGAGAACATAATGGGCAGTGCTGACCGATATGGATAGATGAGATCTGTATCTGTAGATCAGATCTTCCTTATGTCAGTGAGTACATGAGAAAGAGAAAGAGAAAGAGAAACGTCTAAGTCCTCACAATCATGCGATATCTGATAAGATACCAGAGATTGCATAAGATAAGATATCTTCTGGCTTGTCAAAAGCATAGTGGTTTGGGCTGTGCGTCTATGCCGGTTCTTGCCATTGCTTCTAAGTCTGAAGCGTGAAAGTAACGAGCTGTTACAGCTTTGTACAGCTACATGAGAAACTTCTTTCAGTTGTCTACTGACCCAAGGCCTTACTTCTTGTCCTTCTTCAACAGATAAGAGGGACAGTGAAACCAAAAAGCCTATGAAAGACTTTAAAGAGGAAAGTATGGAGTAAAGAGCTCAGAGGCTTTTAGAGTCTGTACTACCAAGCTACTTTGACTGAGGAGTTGTCCTCAGCAAAGCAACCTGGTTTATATATTCATAGAGTTGTATGTACATGTTGTGGCATTATTACCATAAGCGTAATACTAGAAATCGTACCATATGAGCATAATGCGCCATTGGGCGATAAGCATAACAAAAGGATGCAATGTGCATCAAGGGTCTTCGGAACCAATTAAGGCAGTGCCTTCTATAATGGAAGAGAAGGAATGGAAATTAAATACATGTGTAGGTCGTTACTTCTGATGTTGGTGCTATTTGCACAGGATGGAGATTAAAGGGCAGTGCCCCACATATAAGGAAAGTAGAAACAGGCTAATGGTGCTCAAGAGTGTGACACTTGTCACAAAAGGTTCGGTTTCTTCTAGATCATGTGATCTTCATTGTCATGTGATGAGTCACAGGATTAGTCACATGACCTGGCTTATATCTGTTGAAAGTGAAGAAAAATGTCTAAGTCATCAAGACTTTATTGGGTTCGTAACAGACGGAGGGGTGAGCAAGGGTCTGCTCTTGCTTTGGAGGTGTAAGGGTATGCTTTTCTTGCCCACTTCTTTTTCGGGCCTTCCTCTGTCTGTATTCTGATCTCTGATATGTCTCTTTTCCCTCCTGAGTGTCCTACTAGTCTCCCTTCTCTCAACCCATTCAGAAAGGCAGTTTGATCCCCACTGTACGTATCGAGTATCTCCGCAGTACCATAAAGATCTGATCCTACTTTCTCCACCTGTTCTACCAGGTACTCAATCTCAAGCAAGAGATAGGGTCCTTGGAGCTCCTCGTAGAAGCTGGGGGCAGGTCAGTTGGTGCACTGTCTTCTTTGCACTTGCTCAATGAGGTTGGTGATACTTTGGATGAAGAGGCCTGCCTCTCTGTTGAACTTCTGATAGGAGACTACTACCTCCAGGTCAAGTGGTGCTGGTTCATCGGCAAAGAGATCTGTGGGAGGGGTGTGTAACCGACGTACTTCCTTCTAACTTCTGAAGGATGGCGTATGGTGTGATCCTTGTAGAGAGTAACCTTTCAAAGGTATAGGGTTGCTTTGTCAGCAATGGAGGAGGGGAGTGACTACTGTCAGGGGTCCTGCTGGTAGAGCACACTGGTTAGGTGTGAGATCCAAGTAAACAAGACTGGAGTTTAGCCAGTCGAGTTGCCTGGGTTTATATAGGCAAAAGTACATGGCTGTGTCTATCCTAATCGAGCAGGGCCTTATCTAGGCTGTGCATGAGAAGCGATAAGAACATCAGAAAGTTCCATCAGAAGACATAGCCGAGATAGCGGTAATGAAAAGGGCATATGTTTACATGAGTCATAGGAATGGAAGAAGCGGAGATGAACGTGAGAACATAATGTGCTGTGCTGACCAATATGGATAGATGAGATCTGTTCCTCAGATCTTTCCTTATGTCAGCGAGAGCGTGGGAAAGGAGAAAGAGAAAGAGACTAAGTCCTTCGTAATTGTATGATATCTGATAAGATACCAGAGATTGCCGAGATAAGATAAGATAACGTCTGGCTTGTCAAAAGTGTAGTGGTTTGGGTTGTGCTTCCTTGCTGGTCTTTGCCATCGCTTCTAAGTCTGAAGTGTGAAAGTAACGAGCCGTTACAGAGTGGAGGAAATGGAAAAGTGCGAGGATGGCACTAGTCCTGTGAGTGTATGCAAGGTATGGTACTTCAAATGGACGTTACTTTTTTAATCATCCCGTTTTGTGCAGCGTCATCTGGTGGATGAAACAAAAACAGAACAGAGACCTTATGAAAAGTCTATCGATGAGGAGGAACTGAGTAGCGGGCTTGCAAGTCTGTCCTGATTAAGGGAAAACTCCAAGACAACCAAACTGAGGACTATTGTCCAGTTTGGTGTCTGGTATATATATTCATGGGTTTTATTTGTACATGTGTGTGCATACTTCTATATACAAATATTCTTGGAATTGTACCATATGAGCATAATGCACCATTGGGCGATAAGTAAACATATAGATGCATCGTGCATCAAGGGTCTTTGGAACCAGTAAAGGCAGTGCCTTCTGAAATGGAAGAGAAGCAGACAGTAATTAAATAGTCATGTTTGTGAAACTTCTGATGTCGGTGCCAATTACACAATGAAATGCGAAGACCTTCTTCTACTTCAAGGGTTGGCCTTCGAAGTTATGGAGAGCCTTTCAAAGGCATAGGGTGCTTATTAGGCAGGAAGGTGGATGGGGGGAACTGAGTCTGACTGGTAGAGCACAGCCATAGGCATAAGATCCAAGTAAGCAAGACTGGGGTTTTACCAGTCGAGCTACCTGGCTATATATATGCAAAGATACATGGCTGTGTCTATCCTAATCGAGCAGGGCCTTATCTAGGCTGTGCGTGAGAAGCGATAAGTACATTAGAAAGTTCCATCAGAAAGTATAGCCGAGATAGTGGTAATGAGAAGGGCATATGTTACATGAGGCATAGGAATGGAAGAGATGGAGATGAGCATGAGAATATAATGTGGCAATGCTGACCGATATGGGTAGATGAGATCTGTATCTTAGATCAGATCTGCCTTACGTCAGCAAGAGCATGAGAAGAGAAGAGAAAGAGAAAGAGAACTAAGTCCTTGCAATTGTGCGCTTATCTGATAAGATATCGCAGAATGCCGAGATAAGATAAGATAAGCTGTCAAAGCTGGAGAGGCTTGGGTTGTGCGTCGATGCTGGTTCTTGCCATCGCTTCTAGGTCTGAAGCATGAAAGTAACAAGCCGTTACACCACACCCCTTCTTGTAACGGCTCGTTACTTTCATGCTTCAGACTTAGAAGCAATGGCGAAGACCAGCATAGATGCAACACCCCGCCCATTATGATTCCCTTTTTTGGCTATCTTTAACCCCTAGCGATGATCTTATCTTATCTCGGCATTTTCCGGTATCTTATCAGATATCGCACATCTGTGGGAAGGATCTTATCTGAAGGGACTTAGAACTCTTTTCCTCTTTCTCGGACTTAACTCTTTCTCCTTTCACACTCGCTGAAGCGTGGCAGATTCGATCTAAGATACAGATCCCATCTATCCATACCGGTCAGCACTGCCCCATTATGTTCTCACACTCATCTCCGTTCTCTTCCATTCCATGCCTCATGTCATACATGCCTTATTAATCCCCGCTTTCTATTATTGTTATCTCGGCTATGCTTTCTGATGGATTCTTCTGATGTACCTTACCGCTTCTCACGCACAGCCCAGATAAGCAGTGCCTCAATTAGGGTAGTTACACAGCCATGTACAGCCACGTAGTATGCATATATAAACCCAAGGAACTCGGCTGGTAACCCCAGTCTTGTTCACCTTGGAACTTTCACCTAACAAGCGGATAAGCAGCCAGGTAGCTCACTCAGTCCATCCCTCACTCGCTATATAAGGGAGAGCCTTCACACGGTGTACCCCAGTCCTCCTCTTACTCTCCCTTACTCCACTTCAAGGCTCCTCGCACTCAGCAAGTCCTCAGTGTTAGGTTCGCTTCACTTCTGAGCTCAAGATTCCAGATCGAGCCTTGGGACTTCAAAAGAAACTGCGCTGCAGTGGCGTTCATAAGGGTTAAATAAACTGAACTTTTCATAGAAGGCTTCTCTCGCGTCAAGGTGGCGATTCTTTTCATGGAAATGGGCCAGGGTATCTGCCGCATGGGTAAGATTCTTCTTCGGTTCCCATGTGCAGTCTTCTTCACCATAACCTGCCCAGTGTACGAGATATTCCCAACCATTTCTGCGTTTTTGCGCATCTACAATAAAGTCCACTTCATACTCTTGTTCACGGTCATCGGTGGTCAAGACAGGTCCTGGTTCTTTCACAGGCTGCCCTTCGAGTCACTCCTTATAAGGTTTGACTCGTGACACATTGACGACCAGGTGAATTCTCATCGAGAGGGGGAGTCGTAGTTTTACGGCATTGCAGCTGTGAATACTGACGATAGAGAAGGGACCAAGCCACTTCTCGGAGAGCTTCTTTGACTGTCTGGTGAGTTGGAGGTTGTCGGTGGCCAGCAGTACTTGATCTCCAATCTTGTACTCTGACGCATCGCTTCTATGCTTATCTGCCTGCAAAACCATGCGCTTCTGCACCTTCTCTAGGTTTGCGGATGTTTCCGCGAGGGTTTCTTCTATCTGCTAGGCCATCGTGTCCGCAGCAGGGGCTTTGGAAGTTCTGGGTTCTATCCCCATTCTCGGGGCGTAGGTTCTGGTAACTTCAAAGGGGGACTTCTCGGTCGAGGCTTGCCATTTCGCGTTATAGCTGAATTGAGCGATAGGCAGCCAGTCCAGCCAATCTTCTTGGTGGTCGCATATGAATAACCGCAGATATTGTTGTAGATCTCGGTTGATCCTTTCTGTTTGACCATCTGTTTGGGGATGTGCTGCCATGGAAAGCCGAGGGCGTATTCCTAGGCGAGCACAAAGGTCTCTCATCACTTGCACAGCAAATTGTGGTCCTCGGTCTGAGACGATGGATCTTGTTATGAATCTATAAAAGTCTTGAGGACTTAGACGTTTTTCTTCACTATCGACTGATATAAGCCAGGTCATGTGACTAACCTCATGACACATCACATGACGATGAAGATCACATGATCAGATGAGAACGAATCCTTTGCGACAAAAGTGTCACACCCTTGGGCACCATTAGCCCGTTTCTACCTTTCAAATACGTGGGGCACTGCCCTTAATCTCCATCCTGTGCAATTGGCACCGACATCAGAAGTAACAACGCACACGACTATTTAATTTCCGTTTCTTCTCTTCCATTCTAGAGGGCACTGTCTTTATTGGCTCTGAAGACCCTTGATGCACAATGCATCCTCATGTTATACTTATCGCCCAATAGCATATTAAGCTCTTATGGTACAATTCTAGGAAATACTTATATAGACATATGCACAAACATGTACACACACTATGCTCTCAATATATAAGGGTTGCTCGACTGAGGGTAACTCCTCAGTTTGAGTAACTTAACAGTTGACTTGTATTGGTCGCTTCGAGTACCTGGACTCAACCCCCCTTCTCTCCACGTTTAAAGTCATAGATTGGCTTTTTCGTTTCAGATCTAGGGATCCCATGGTTCGTCCAGACCCTTGTGAGGTAAAGCTTGGCGGTTTCCAGCACCGTGATATCTTTTTTGCAGGGGATGAACTCCACTTCCTTTGAGAATCTGTCGACTACCACTAGGATAGAGTCATATAGCGACGAAAAGGGTAAATCGGTGATGAAGTCGGCTGATATGTCTTCCCAGGGCATATGCGGGAGTTCTAGAGGTTGGAGTTTGCCGGCTGGCAGCTGGTTCCCTGTCTTCATTTTTTGACACGTGTGGCATCTAGCCATGTAATCTTTTATCTGAACTGTCATGCCGGGCCAGTAATAGTGCCGCTTGACGAGTTCTAGGGTTTTCTCGTTCCCAGGGTGTCCTGCAACTGGGGTGTCATGATGGAGGGTGATAAGTTCCATCCGATCTTCTGTTGTGACGAATATTTTTCCGTCCTTCTCAAATAGGCCATCTTCTGATAACTGCCCTCCGTCTTCTTCAATCTTTTGTACTTCTGTTTCTTTGAGGGCAAGTGTATGATTCCGGATCCTATCTTTCATTTCATCCCCATCATCCCTTATCTGCGTCGAGTGGATTTTGTCCGGGGTCATTACAATCATTCCTTGATTGTCTTCATCTACTCCGATTGCGTGATTGGGCCTTCGTGAGAGTGCGTCTGCTTTGGCCATCTGTGAGCCGGGTTTGTGTACCCATGTGTAGTCGAATCTGGACAAGTATTGCAACCAGCGGGCCTGTCTCCTGTTGAGGTTCTGCTTTTCCATGAACCATTGGAGGTTCGTGTGGTCGTTCTAGATTTCGAACTTTTTTTTTGCTCCTTCTAGGTGATGACGCCACTCTTCTAGGGCGTGGATTACGCTTAGCATCTCTTTGTCGAATACCTGATAGTTCCTTTCTTCAGGACTCATCGAATGCGAGAGGTATGCTACAGGGTGGAAATGTCCTTCTTTCTTCACCATGAGCACTGCTCCTGTGGCAAAGTCCAATGCATCTGTTTCAACTCAATACTCCGCTTCTTCGTCTGGGTAAGCAAGTATCGGAGCTGTCGTGAATACCTCCTTTAATTTGTTGAAGGCATTTTCTTCTTTTTCTCCCCAATGGAAGGCGGAGTCTTTCTTTAGAAGATCATTGAGGGGGTGTGTGTATTGAGCCATCTTATCAATGAATCGTCTGTAGAAGTTGGCCAATCCGAGGAATGTGCGGATTTGTTGGGTAGTTCTTGGAGTTGGCCACTGCATGACTGCTTCTACCTTTTCCTTTTCCATGGTGATACTGTTTTTGCTAACGATCATCCCTAGGAAAGGAACTTCTTCTACTCCGAAGGTACACTTTTCGGGTTTGGCGAAAAGGTCATTTTCTTCTAACCGACGGAGGACTTTGTCCACAATCTTATCATGTTCTTCTGGGGTTTCTCCTTTTGTGAAGATTAGGAGATCATCAATGTACACCACTACCACGTTGTCTATATCTGAGAAGATCTCATTCATCATGGCTTGAAATGTGGAGGGGGAATTCATCAGTCTGAAGTACATGACAAGTGGTTCGAAAGCGCCTTTGAAGCATATGAAGGCCACTTTCCATTCGTCTCCTTCTTTGATTCGGACATTGTTGTATCCCCATCTGAGATCTATCTTTGTGAACCTTGTTGCTCCTTTCAGCTTATCCACAAGCGAACTGATGAGTGGCAGGGGGTAATTGTTTCATACGGTGTGTTGGTTGAGGTATCGGTAATCCTGTACCATCCTCTTTCTTCCGTCTTTCTTTGGGACGAAGAACACCGGTGAAGTTTGTGGGGACTTGGAAGGCTGTATATACCCCTTCCTAAGTTGATCATCGAGGAATGCAGATACTTCCTCCTGTTCCGTGACCGAGAGCAGAATGATTCTTCCCTTTTTAGGTACGAACATTTCTTTTAGTTCGATTTCATGATCCCATGGCTTTCGGAGGGGCATTCTCTCTGATTCATGTTGAGAGAAGACCTTTAGCCACTTGTGGAACCTAGCAGGGACCAGATCTTCTAGTTGCTTCTCGGTGGGTTGTTCTTTGGCTAGGGCTGCCCTTATCTTATAGGCTTCCCATACGTTTTCTTCTTCTTCCTTTTCGCACTGAGCTATCCAAGTGCTTCTTTCTTGGAGAAGGAGGCACGACTATGGGCAATGGGTCATCTTGACCTCACCTGTCTGCCAGTCTATCTCCGGGTTGTGCCGTTGCAACCAGGTGAAGCCTATAACTAGATCGAATTTATGAAGATCTGTTATGTCAGTGACCACCTTTTCTCTATGTCCATCAAAGTCGATGATTATCTCAGTGGTGTGTGTGATGTTTCCGGCTGAGTTCTTGGTCCCGTCCACATTGAATACTGGTATTGGCCTTGTTAGTTTCTTTGTGGGAATCTGATTCTTTTGGACCCATCGTTCATCGATGAAGGTTATGTTGGCACCGCTATCCAGTAGGGCTTTTCCCTGGATGTACTTCTTTCTATCAGTGGATATCCCAAGGTTCATGACTATTTCTTTTCCTTTGATTCACGCTGATCTGGTGGCTAACTTCTCGGGGATTTCTTCTTCTTCTGGGTTTTTCTTTTCTAATGGAGAATCAAGCGTGCAAGTTTCGTCTACACCGTGCTCTTCTTGAGCCGCCCCTGACGTCATAGAGTGTTCTTCTGGAATAAATACTTCAAAACCCGTAAGTATTTCGAACCTGTTTGCAAACTGAAGCCCCTTCTTCAGTTCGCACAACCTTTTCCCTTCTGGGATCTTCTGACAAAGTACTCTTGCATTTGGTCCATCGTCATTCCTTTGAGATCACTGAAGGAGTCATTGACCTTTGGCTTCTCATCTGCTACTTCCCACGAGGTCGCTGGCTTTTCTTCTTTCTGAGCTCCTTGGGTGTTCCTTTTTGATTTGGGACATTGCTGTTTGTGCTGTCCTCCCAACCATCCACAGTCGTCACACTGTTTCTTCGGCTTTTTGCAATCGCAGGCAAAATGTTACGAATCCATAAAAGTCCCAGTGACTTAGACGTATTTCTCCACTCTCGACTGATATAAGCCAGGTCACGTGACTAACCTCGTGACACATCACATGACGATGAGGATCACATGATCCAGAAGAACACGAATCCTTTGCGACAAGTGTCGCACCCTTGGGCACCATTAGCCCGTTTCCACCTTCCTTATACGTGGGGCACTGCCCTTTCATCTCCGTCCTGTGCAACTGGCACCGGCATCAGACGTAACGACATACACGACTATTTAATTTCCGTTCACTTCTCTTCCATTATAGAAGGCACTGCCTTATAGGTTCCGAAGACCCTTGATACACGACGTATCCCCATGTTTACTTATCGCCCAATGGCGCATTATGCTCATATGGTACGACTCTTAGAAATACACTTATGGAAATTATGATACAAACATGTACATACACTCTTTGAATATATAAGCCAAGCTGCTTTGCTGAGGACGATTCCTCAGTCGAAGTAACTTGGCGGTGCAGACTCCTAAAAGCCCCTGAGCCCTTCACTCAGTTTTATTCTTTATAAGTCCTTAGTGGCTTTTTCGTTTCACAAAATGTCCACTTTCACCGCAATTGTAGCAGCTTCTCGAAGGGGGATTGGTGGAGGCAGCAGCCATACTTGGCCCTTCTCTGCTTTCTCTTCTTTAGGGTTGCGCTCCCCGTTTCTTCAGGTTTGCGGCCATCCTAAAGGCCTCCTGATTCTTTCTGATGTCCCATATCTCCTCGATTGTTTCTTCGATTGTATCCTTCCTCCTATTGTTGTGGAAGAGGTCCTTTTTAATGAAGAAGCTCACGTTCTTTTCAAGAATGTGGATGCCATGTCCGTCGTTGACCTTGGCTTGGATCTGCAGGGATCTCCATCTGGTGAGGAACTCGTCCACGTCTATATTTCCCTGTTCCAGCCTTTCTAGGTCCATTACTGCGGCATCCTTTTGCAGCATAGGGCAGAACATGCTTTCCACGACCTTGAAGAAATCTTCCCAACTTTGGAAGCGTGTTCTCCCGAGTTTGTTCATCTGGTCAAGTTCTGCTTCGGCCCAGTTGCCTGCCTTTCTGCCTTTCAATCTTGATAGAACCGCGACTACTCTTCTTTCTAGATCGGGCTCTGTTAGCCTTCTTCTGTTGATCAGGATTGGTTGTCCTGAGGTGTCCAGAGTGTCTTTCATGAAGGTTCGTTCATTTACGTTGATGAACGTCCTTATCTTTGTCCACCATTCGTCGAACTCCTTCGGGTTTCCCTTGTACTCCCCGGGGTCGGTGAACACTTCTACCTTGCTGCTTCCTCCTCCTAGTCGGGCCCAAGAGAACGTCTCCAGGAGGTCTCTTGTCCATTGTTCCACCGCTGTGGCTCTATCATTTGCGTCCCTGACCTGCTGTTCCATCATCCTTGCCACATCTACCATGGTGTCTTTGTTGATGCGGTTTTGAATGGATTCATTTTCGAGGAAGGCAAGACGTGCCATGAGCATGTCAAAATCTTGTTGGGAGAGGGTGGCCATTGGTGATGTCTTTTCTTCATATGCACAAGCTTGTGAACCTTCTTAACAAGTGGTGAATGTCTATTTCAAGTACACAGGTTTATGTCTCTTTCTTTTTACTTCCTCACTACCCTGAGGTTGCAACGGGGGCGTAGATAGGACTCGTGCGTTGGGATGTCTCCTCGTTTCTTCTGAGGGACCGGGTTGTAGTGTCTCTCCTTTCTTTTGGAGGCAATGGTGGAGGAATGGGGTGGTGTGGGGGTGCGCGGGAGCTGTACTTCTATTTCTTCTTGCTTGGGGGTCCTGACTGTGGCTCCTCCCAATAACTCTTCTATCCTCGCTGTGCCTGCTTCTTCCAAGTCTAGGCGCCTTGCTTCCCTGCCCAGTGCGATGTGTTGCGAAACTGGCCTAGACCCTTGTCTCCCTATGTTTCACACCTGTCATCCACGCCTTCACCTCATGTTTGGCTAGATGCCTCACCGCGAGTTCATGGTTTGTTTCTATTTATGCTATCAGTGACGTCATAGTCTGGAACCTGACACGTTCCCTTATCTTTACCTCACCGCTTCTTATTGACATCATAGAACACTCTAGTCCGCCTCATGTACACAGCATGTTGATCCATGCTTCTCCCTCATGTAGTGATGTCATATGGTCCGTGCCCTGTAGTAGATAGTATTTAATAGCAGCGATCCAGTCATCAAAGCCCCCCAGCTTTGATAACTTGATCTTCACAACCCCTCAGAAGTCAGAAGCTGCTCTCACCTTTGCCCGGTTCAATACAAACATCAACCGTGATATGATGACGATAAGAAGTCCTTCACTATTGAAGCAAGGTTCACCCAATATGCCCTCAACCCATGTATAGGACTTCCCCTACCTTCCGCTATGCCCGTTCCCCCCTTTATAGGATATAGAGGCTGACGTTCAGTGTACAACTAAGCGCATGGTTGTCCGCTTCATGATGGTTTCTACTACTATGAACGCCGGCTTTATCTCCTCGTAGAAGGTTCCAATCAGTCTCCCAGAATTGAACCTTTCGATGGTGGTGGTGAGGAGGGCGTGTAGGTGGTTGCCGAAGTGATGAACGTCTTCGACAAACTCTAGGTAGTTCGCTTCTTCTTCTTCTGAGTGGGGGAGGGGCGAGGGTGACGGAAAGGAAGGTGACAAACTTCCTGAGAATATTCCAGACACTACCAAGACTTAGTATACCTGTAAATAGAAGGGGGGGTGCGTTACTGTGTATACGCCGTGGTTCCGTGTGGTAGTTGGTCAGTGTGAGGTTCTTTCTCGTCGACGTCTGTCTTGCTTTGCAGGGCACAGGCTTTGTGTGGGTAAAGTTGTAGTCTTGCTTAAGTGAAACGCAAAGACCTTCTTCTACTTCAAGGGTTGGCCTTTGAAGTTATGGAGAGCCTTTCAAAGGCATAGGGTGCTTATTAGGTGGGAAGGTGGATGGGGGGAACTGAGTCTGACTGGTAGAGCACAGCCGTAGGTGTGAGATCCAAGTAAACAAGACTGGGGTTTTACCAGTCGAGCTACCCGGCCATATATATACAAAGATACATGGCTGTGTCTATTCTAATCGAGCAGGGCCTTATCTAGGCTATGCGTGAGAAGTGATAAGTACATCAGAAAGTTCCATCAGAAAGCATAGCCGAGATAGCAGTAATAAGAAGTGCATGTGTTACATGAGGCATAGGAATGGAAGAGACGGAGATGAGCGTGAGAACATAATGTGGCAATGCTGACCGATATGGGTAGATGAGATCTGTATCTTAGATCAGATCTGCCTTACGTCAGCAAGAGCATGAGAAGAGGAGAAGAGAAAGAGAAAGAGAACTAAGTCCTTGCAATTGTGCGCTTATCTGATAAGATATCGCAGAATGCCGAGATAAGATAAGATAAGCTGTCAAAGCTGGAGAGGCTTGGGTTGTGCGTCAATGCTGGTTCTCGCCATCGCTTCTAGGTCTGAAGCATGAAAGTAATGAGCCGTTACACACAAGATGGAGATTAAAGGGCAGTGCCCCGCATATAAGGAAGGTGGGAATGGGCTAGTGGTGCCCAAGGGTATGACACTTTGTCGCAAGGGGTTCGGTTTCTTCTAGATCATGTGATCTTCATCGTCATGGGGTTAATCACGTTGTAACAATCGCTATCGTTATCACTTACGCGCAACGGCGCACTCTGAAGAAGATTAGATTTCGACAATCTTATCTTATCTTATCTTATCTCGGCAATCTCCGACATCTTATCGCACAATTGCAAGTCCTAATCTTATCAGCGACACTTAGAAGAATCCTCGAAGGATAGAAGGGAGATCATACTATCTCCACCACCACAAGCGAGATCTGAGATCTCTCGAAGAAGATCCCATCGTGGATGGATCTTAGATGAAGAAGATCGGATCAAGATTGATCCTAGGACTTAGAAGCGGCACATGAGGTGGCCATGAGGATAGATAGAAGGCAGAGCCTTCTCTTCCATTTGATGGACATGAGGAGAACACATGTTCTCTTATCAGAAGGACACTGACGTGGCCACAGGATAGCCACAATGGTACGATATAGTATTTACCATATGAGGCCATACACTGCCTCATCAGAAGATGTATATAAGTAGCAGGGCTAGCGGTAGATGCCCTCTAGTCTTGTTAACTTGGATCTCACACCTAACCAGTGTGCTCTACCAGTAGGACCCCTGGCAGTAGCTAAGTGGAGTTGCTTACTCAACCATTCCCCTCTACCCTCTGAAGGCGATCTTTATCGCATCCTCTGAAGACACAGATAAGATCCCTATCTTATCTCCTCCTTTGATAGTTGAGGACGACGTTGGTTACACACGTGACTTGGCTTATATCAGTCGAAAGTGAAAGAAAACATCTAAGTCCAGGGGACTTTTATTGGAGTTGTAACAAGTGATAGATGCCCCTCAGTCTTGCTTACTTGGATCTTATAGTCTACAGCCCCTATTGTCCAGTCAGACTCCTGGCAGTAGCTAAATGGAGTTGCTTACTCAACCACTCCCCTCTTCATTGGTGCACATATCCTGTCATCATCACTTGCCCTTTGCCCTTATAGAAGATAGGGTTGACAAGGTTCTGAAGTACAAAGAGACCTCTGAAGGCAACCATCATTGCACCCTTTGAAGGCAATCCTTATCGCACACCTGAAGTATAGATAAGATCCCTTATCTTATCTCCCCCTCCTTTTATAGTTGAGAAAGTTCATCCATTTCAATCACAGTCTACTCAGCTGCAAATAAGACCCTTGCATGGAGTAACAACTGTTGAACTTCTAGTACTTCCAGTTCTGGTGATTTTCCCATGGTCTGGAAACATCAAACTTTTACAAGACTTCTGAGTACAACTTTATATATTAAAGTCCTTTACAGTATCAGAAACATTTCTTCCAATACTGATACATAGAAGTACTTTACTAAATAGTTCTACATATAATAAAAAGAGGAACTTAGACCACAACCACCACCTGTGTGATACTCAGTGTGTTTAAAGTGATCCCAGAACTATTCCTCTCGCAGGCTACTGTATTATCCCAGTATGCTATTGTCTAGTGAGTTATTCCACTATGACTACAGCCTGCTCAACAGCGACAGCAAACAGCTCTTTGTTTTATCTGCTAGCAGTGTTATCCACTGTCTAGAAGATGCCACCAGCATGATGGTTTCACAATGGCCTATCCATGCTGAGACTGAGTCATGGTGCCTTTCACTTGCAAGCCATGGAAAATTTATCACAGCCTCTAGTTCCTCTACAGTCTTTTTCTGGGACACTGCAACCCACAAGAGAATTGGGTCCTCCATTTGGCATGGCACCTACATCTGCTCAATGGATATCTCAGCCAACTTTGACATTGCAATCACTGATGGTAGGAATATAACTATTTATTCCCTTCATGACATTCTTCCCTCTTGCTATCTTGTTACAAGCCCAATTACAACGGGTCCATGGCTTTCCCTAATACCTGAAAAAGATGAGGAGCAGAATCTGAATTTGTATATCAGCAACCTACATGTGTGTTGGCTTACTGTCTGGCATGAACATACTCTCATGATACATACTCTCCCAGCTTATATATACCAGTGATATCGTGCTGGAGCTATGGAGAAGAGATAGGATACTGGATGCGATCAGCATCCTGTCGAAAGGCGAGAATGGCGGTCAACGCCATCACCCGGGCTTTTCTCAGGGCTCGACTACGCCAGTGGGACTTTGCAGTCAAGGATGCGAGAAGGGTTCCCTTGACACACACTTCATCTCTTCGCAACTTTCTCATCACGCTCACAGTCGATTGCCATACAGCCAACGATTTTAGCTTATGTCGCACTCAGCATGGCACTATTTGCTCGAGAAGACTCTCATTCCGCACGACAAGCATTGAATTGGCTTTTCCGACAGTGCGATGTGGACATTTGTTTTATCAATCTCATCAAGGTACGTTTTGGCGTAGTACACTTGCCCACGATACTTTTGATTGATTGATAGGCCATCATTTTGTTCACTTTTGGACATCATGACGAAGGTCTCGCGCGTGTCGCTGACTTGATTGCCATTTGCGCAGAGAAAGACGCGGTATCATACCATGTTGTCCAGGTGAGACCGAGAGAATGCCTAGGAGACTCTCCCAACGATTTCATACAGGTTTATATGGGCTTGATGGCCGTGAAAGCATGCCTACGTAACCACGAGTATGGCAAGGCGCTCAAGCTACTCCCCGATCATGTTCTGGAATTTCTAAACCATCCATACACCGCATGTATCTCACTGGTAAGTCGCCGCCTTTTGTGCGTCTCAAATGGCTTCATTCCCGTACAAGATGTTTGGATGGCGATTCGACTTGGACAAGTTCAAGTTCGCGCTGTATCAACTCCGATGTAAGGATGGACTCGGGCGGCGGATGGCGGCCTCGATGCCACCTCACCCGACTTCAAAGCATATCGAGGCCCAATCAGGTCCCGAGAAAAAAGTCGAGGAGCGATTCAAAG